>APFE030216196.1:0-25513 GCA_000404065.3 Pinus taeda
AGTGCAAGTGCATGACATGTAGTCTGTGGACTTATCATGGTGTTGTGTGACACTACATGCAACTGTTAAGCATACACATACTCTTGACTATGACATGCAAGCAAATGAAAGAAACAAAGAGAACTTGCATTGTGCACGTGCGCTTGCTATGTAAGATTCCTCCAATGCACGAGCGATGGGATCATGCAGTTCGAGTGGAGGAAGCATGATATGTGTGTGAGATTGATCTTCAATGCATTCAGATGAGTGATGAGGAGCCTTGGGTGTTTCAACAATTTCTTGATTGGAAGTGAAACCAGCCTTAGGACAGCGAGGGCTTGACATAACCATCAGCTTGGGCTAAAGTGCCTCGACAGTCTATGGGGTTTTGACTTTGTCGACAGATAGATCATCATAAACAGGTGACTTCGAAAGATCAACTGTGATAGAATCATCATCATGATCAAATGCGAGAGTAGATATATCACGACAGCTATGATCAATAAAATCAATGATTTCATCGGCATCCTCATGATCTGATGAATCAAACAGAGGGATAGATGAGAATCGGCCAAATTCACCCTTTGTGTTTCCGGAAAAAGCAGATGAAAAGTCAAGTGTATTTTCAATGAATACTTTATCTTCCCCATTGTCGGATGGTGGACTGACATCCTGTGTGTCATGCGAATGATCAATAATGGGTGCATATGTAGACGGAGATAGACATGTGAAATCATGGATGACAAGTTCACCAAATATGTCAGGAAAGAACAGAGGAGGCTTAGACAGAAGGAAGTCATGATTCGCCAAGTGTGGATGCTCAAGCTCCAAGTCATACTCTTCATGAATGACATTGCATGTTGGTTGTGCAACACCAACTCCGTCGATGGCTTGATCCTCGTTCACAACAAATGTAAATTCCGAAATGGAATAACACAAGATAGTATCATCCGTAGGATCATCCGAGTATGAAGATGGAGGTTGAGGTACAAAATGCATGTGACAACTCAATGGATTCACAAACAAATCTGTGCGAAAATTAAGCGAAGTGATGTTGGGAGGATGTGATAGTTGAACAAATGTGTGTGTGTGCCCTCTCGCATCACTCTACAGTGGTGGAGCTGTTTGATGAGGGGATGAAGGACAGTCACTTGTGAAAGCGACCATATGTGTCTGAGATTGCGCAGCTCCATCACTAAAGTATGCTAAGCGAGGCTTGGGCTTAAACTTCTTCTTGGGATGGACTGACTTGTTAGGAAAATACTCGAATCTATCCCAAAGATATGGAAATTTCATTTGGCTTTTTGGAGCTTCAAACATCAAAAAACGGAAGCGCTGCCAAAAATCCATAGGCGATTCAGGCTGGGCCTTTCGTTGCTGTGACAATTTTTGGTCATGAGGTTCTAGATTGAAATTGTGGAAGGTATATTCAATGAGATCACAAAACTTCTTGAGTGAGTGCACACTGTCAGCTGGTAGGTTACAACACCACCGTTGTGGTGATTCACGAAGTGTGTATGCAAGCAACATACTAACCTCTTCTGCATAGAACTTGTCTGCATTCTCAAGGAATGCATAGAAGTCTTCTAAGTACTTAGGCCAGGCCACCTTGCCTTCACCATCAGATGTGAATTCGGACAGGAGATCAAAAGACTCCCTTATGATGTTGAGAGGTTCAGAATGCGAAAAACATTGTGGAGGGGTGAGTGTGACAGAATCCATGATATATGTGCAAAGGTTCAAAAAAGTATGAGAGGAAACAACTTGTCATTTGACCCTCCTTCTAGCACCAGAAATGTTGATGGTGCTGGACTCGCCAACATGTTAGGGGAACTCCCCAGTAACAAGTCCCAACTAGACCTCAGATCATTTGGTATAGGAGTCCCATCAGTTGGTCGTATGGTATTGCCTTGATTGTGGTTTCTCATAGAGGCAAGTAAGATGTCCCTGTTGGTAGCAAGGGTGTGACATATGCAGCAAGTCAAGGAAGGTGCATGAGTGGTTCTAACACACAAAGGGTGAGGCGAGTGAGCCCCTTGGAAACCTGTGAAAGCACGAAGTTAAGAAGGGAACACGCGAGCTAAGATGCATCACAAACTAGAAGGAAAGTGAGCTAGCAATCCAAAGTGATTGTTAAACCAACAACAAATTTCAGTAAGATTCATACATACATATACAGAAAATAGCTACACATGCATGCATAAGCAAACATATACGTTTATCATTTAGAGTAAAAAAGATAGCTGAAATAAAATACGACATATGCATGAAACGTGTTGGCTCTATTATATTAAGAAGTGTAAGTTTCAGTCATACAATACAACCACGACCAACCACTAGTTCCCACAATAGAAAGTTTCAGTCACTTCCGCCTACTCCTCCAAAGAGATATACTAGCTCTGCATAGTGGAGAATCCAAGTCTCATTACAATACTCTCCAAGCTTTCTCTAAGATAATCCTATCGGACGTTTAGCTGACCAAAAGCCTCTATAATGAGTTATGAGGAACTATATATAGCAAAGGGTGGGGTGGCACTTGACATTCCCCTTTGTGACTATTGATCTATCCTCATCTATTCTATGAATGTTACATCCAACTATCGACACTTGAACTTCCACTTGACAAGACATCACATAGAATCTGCATATGTACCCATGTGAGACAAAATAGGCTTGAGCAAGCCATGAAATAAATCACTATGACTCGGAAAACTGTGAGAAGACTAGCTCTTCGACATCCTCATGGTGGTCAACGGTGGAAAACTGATGCCATGCTTGGTAATCTGCGATGGTTTCCGTGTACTCTATGGTGACATATTTCTAGAAACGAACTCTTGCCTTCATAGAATCTTGGTACACTACTCAGGCTCCTCTCTCCAAATCGTCTGATAACATGCACATCATTTTCTTGAGTGCCAGACCAACGTAATACTAATGCATGGTGTCTACACTGATCACCAAGTCTACACTGGTGTCTATGCGCATCAACTTGTCAAAGTACGAGTCAAGATATAGTTGGACTTGTGCCTTTGTCTTTGCCTCGGTGAGTGTCCCAATAGATGGGATCGTGTGTGCGTGCACGACAACATCCATACCCATGAATACCCATGTATGGGAAGCCTGTAGTCTAGTGATGAGCTGCAAGAGATCTTCATAGTTTCGGATATAACTCTGGATGCATGCCTTCAACTCAAACGCTCTAGGCTTCATCATCTTGGGAAAGTGTAATAGGGATCCCTTGTATCTCATTGTCCATGTTTGCATGTATTCAAAAGCAGCATGCATGTTTGACAAGATACGTTTTCTCCTAGCAAATCATTGTTGCCAACCATTGAGATGGACAACTAATTTATGCATGGTGCCAAACTTGGAATACAATGCCCACATGACTATCTCAAGGGACAATACTTCATCTAGTATTTCCTTCTTCAACTCTACTCGAGTGGATGTTATAACCAATTCTCCTCCCTGCTTGGACGTCTGTAACTCCTTAGCCATTTGCTTGTTCTCAGCTATCAAGAAGTGAACGCTCAAGCTAGTGGCTTCGACATATGATTTGGTAGCATCAGCCAATGCTATTGAATGCTTGCACAAGTCAAACATGATCACTCGTTCCTCAAACTGCGCAGGATATGTGTGATCATCTAGAGTAGACACTTTGCAAGATTGCACAACTCTATGATGTGACTCATCGAATGAGATGTTGTGCATATCTCCTTCCGAATTGTCTGCAAGGATCTCAGTGTCTCCTTGGTCGCTTGGGACTTGCTCCACTTTCAGATTCAGTGAAGCTGGTAAGTCGACCTCCTGGTGGTAAGGCATTAGGTCGATGTCTTGCTCTAACTCCTGCTGCTCCATATTTGTATCCATCTTCTCAAGTGCTTGTTCAATATCTCGAGAAAGGTCCTACTCCTGCGATTGCTCACCCTATCTGCTTGGTGCCAGCTGTTCGGATGATTTGACTACTTGTATGGGTGAAGTTTCATCTGTCTGTACATGTTGTACCCCCTTCTGTGCCCCTTCTTATTGCACTTCCCTCTACTGTCTGCATAACTCCTATTCCATCCAGAGTTGCTCCTTCAACTCATGCAACTCCTTCTCTGTTTCATTCATTCTTTGTTTTTCTCTCTGCCATTGTGCATTCCTCCTATCGCATTGTTGCCTCTTCACCTCTATTGCCAAAGCTACTTTCTGCACAAGTGGGTTTTCTCGGAAGTTGCAGCTTTGTTCTACCTCTGCATTGTCAACAATCTTCCACTTTCTTTTGTCGCGCACCGGTATGTTTACCTTTGTTCCTGTTGCTGCTGGTGCTCTCCTGTCTGCTATTTCGTGCTACTTTGCTAACCATTCCACAGTGATGCTGTCGGTTCACTATGCCTGGAGAAGTTGTAATAATATCTCCATGGGTCCTCCTTTGCCCAATGTCACACCTCGTGGATCCACTGAAACTGTACTCTTGCGCAGTGATATTTTACAAAACAATGTGGATCATACAGATTATAGCTTCGGGCATTGAATGGATATTTCTTGATCTCCTCTGCTTTGACATCTCTGTGCTTGAAATTTCATATCTCGTATAAAAAGATACGCAATGGAAGAGCGAGCTGAGGTGCCTTCTTCTTCTGGTGTAGCCTAGCTAACATTCCTGTCGAGATGTGGTATGATACTCCCTGCATGACGAGCTGGTCCAAGGAAAACTTCGGCAAAACATGCGGAGGCTTCTCCGCACTATACATCCGTATGAAGGTGTCGTACAATGAGGCTTACCAATATCCTATGTTGATCAGTGCCTCCATTCTTGCCTTCGACATGCAAGGTGGATCCTGCTCAAATATCATCTTGTACACCGGGGTGACAGAATGATTTGACAGTTGTGTGATGATTCTTCTGAGGCTACTTTCAGACAACATTTTACAATAAGTGTTCACAGAGGTTTCTACAAATGTCCATGCCCACTTCAAGCCAGGGAACTCCTCACGGGCACAGATTGCATCCAAGATGTAAGTGGACATGTAGATTTTTTCTTGCTGACCTTTGGGTGGATGCCATGCTCTTGCTACTTGTTCCTTTAGCTCGTGAGCCAACATGTCAGACTAGTTGCATGGTTTGGCTTCACTGGCCAGTTGGTCCAACGCGATCACCCAACTCTATGGGAAGGTTTAAGTGCTTTCTTGGCCATAAAAGCGACATAAAAATATGACCAAGTATTGATACGCAATCCATAATATCTTCATTTTGTAAACCTGGTTGTGTGTCATCTTGAATTTGGCCGACTCCTTCACCTAGTTCTTCAAGATATCCCTGGAGTTGGCATTGTTGCTGGGTTGCTGGAGGGTTTCTCCATGGTGATCACTGGCTTCGACACATCGCACATATATTGATAATCATGTGCCCTGAAGTTAACAATATCCATTATGGTGATGCTACTCAATTTCATCGTCTCAGGATTAGTGTGCGAGATGATCCAGTGTATCATGTCCGTGCATGGGAACACGAGATACCTGCATGCAATTTGGTACAAGCCAGACTTGTGAATGTTCACATAGACTTGGCAGTCTTTGAGGTCTTCCCAAAATGTGCCTACAAATGCATCATTGACCTCTTTCCATTTCATCTTGATGTCCTTGTCTACAATCATCTTGGTGTCTTCATAGATGGACAAACTTGTAGATGCTCGCTCAACTGCTACTCTAGTTGTGCTTCCGCTGGCGTCCTTTGATCCTACTCTCTTGGAGGCCATTGATCCTGAAATTCTAAGAAGCAGACGAACACCTGCTAGATCTTCTGACATGGTGACATGCATGACAAGAAATCTGTCAACTAAAACCAAATCAAACTTGAGGAACAACATGCAACATACCTGGGGATTGACTTGCAATGATTGCACAATTTTTCCTGGGAGGCCAGGATATTGGCTACCGGAACTGTACAAAAGGTAGTCCAGACTAATGGGAGGCTGGTTGACTATTGGATTTGCACAATGCATAATCCAGACTCACCTATTGGGTGCTTGGATTGCACAATTTCAACTGGCAAGGGTTGCAGGCCCAGTGACTGCATTGCGCAATTTTCTGGGCCAACAGTCATTGCCCCTCAGAATTGCACAATGCAACACTGGAGGAAAGTCACTGGGAAAAAATGCACATTTTCTGGGAGGAAGGTAGATCCTTCTTCTTAGGATTGTGCAATGTTGTCTGGTGAGGCAGAGTCCGGGCCAAGGTTGCCCAGACCCACCGATGGGAAACTAAAAGAAAATGTGAATGTGAATGCATGGCATTACTGAGTGTAAGCAGGAGTGAATGATCATGCATGCAAACAATAAATGCAAGATTTATAAAATGGAACAACATGCACGTGCGTGAAGCAAGTCACGGAATCAGCGACTGTTCATGCAAAACAGTGTCATGCATGCGACAATAGTGAGAACCTAATGAAAACTAAAATAGTGCTAGTACAAGCTAATATGCATGCAAACGACAACAAGCCTTCACAAAAATCAAGCAGACAACACTCACACAAGCCAAAACAGAAAAATAAATAAAAATGTTGCAAAAGACAAGTTAAGCGGTCTTACCCAGAAATAGTTGAGCTGGATGTGTCTAAGACTCCTGTATGTGTTGTGGGATGTTAGAGCTCCAAGATTGATGTGAGGAAGTGAGCTCTGAAGCATCGAATAAATAAGTTTGAGGATCATGACGTGCATGCCACAATTCTAGGAAAAAGCGACACTTAGAGGAAAGATTCTAAAATGATCTTTGCATGTAACCTCTAGCTGCTAAAAATAACTCCCTAAAATCTAGGGTTTCTTTTTTCATGTTTCTTTTTGCTATTTCAAGGAAAGGTAGCCCATGCATGTAAATCAAGTTTTCTTGGTGCCGGGTGGAACCGGTCAACTTGATGGCACATGCAATAGCCTTCTTGCTTGAGGGAGAAATTTGTGCATTTGTGAGAGGGAGTTGGGCTGGATGCCCACAGGGATTACACTATTTCTGGAAGGAGCAGCTGATTTCTGCCCAGAATTGCGCAATTTCTGGGTTGAGCAGTCATACTGGGTCAGATTGCACAATTTTCTCTGGGAAGGTTGACTGACAAGATTGTGAAATTTCTGAGCCCAGCAGGCTGCAAGTCAAATTTGCACAATTTCTGGAGGGAACACTGGTTCCCCTCCATATTTGCTCAATTTCTTGCGGGAGATGCTCAGCCAACAATTAGACCAAGTCCGAGGAAGCAACTTGTGAGGGGAGTGAAACAAGCTATCATGCACAGGCTGTCAAGCTGCTAGAAAACCAATGAAGCTTATGTACTTGATAGTGCAAGACTTGCTACTGAGTATGGTTGGTAGGGAGGCTCCAAAATGAAGGTAAGGCAAAAATTTAGAGGTTGGTTGTAGCCACTACAACAATTTATTATCAAAACATTACTATTTTTTCTCTTAGCTTGAAACATTTTTTTATCCATGGGAACCATGGTATAGTGACTAAAAGGTCGAAACTATGTGATAATATAATGATCCCGTGCATTGTTTCTTGATGGTTTCTTATTTGGAATTTCGATTTTTAAAAAAAATTGAAAGGTAAAATGAGTAAAATTATACTTAAAATTCAACATATTACTTAAATTTCAATTAAACACAGAAAAATACATGAACATACAAAGTACTTTTTTCCTTTGAAAATGAGGTTTTAGGTTTTTTTTTTTACTGGTTTTTAAGAAAATATTCACTCTAGATTGACTCTACTAGTCCAAAAGGTTGCGAGTGTAGTCGAACATGAGCGAGGTCTGGCTAAACCTAGCAACCATGCTCGAAATGACCATCTTATTTTTGGACTTATTTGGATTGGTACGACAACAACGCTGAGACACCATAAATGCTGATGATAAAATAGAAGAATTGAAACACTAAATATTTGTGATGATAAAATATGAGAATTAAAACAATAAATATTCGCTTTAGTGGATGCAATTATGACTAGGAACATTTTAGGAGCCATTTTACCAGTAGAAAGCAATGAATTTGACTCCATGAAGTATTCTCTACTGTTTTGATAAGAATAGTATGGTGGAAAATTAATGATAAGGGAAAAATAAGTCCTAAAACAAGTAGCATCTCCATTGAACGGGTCAATTCAAGAGGCATATACAAATGAAATTAAACAAGATGATGATTGCAGTAAGACAATTATGACCAAGAAGGATTTTAAGACAACTTTGGTAGAAGAAGGCACTGAATTCAATTCAATGAAGTAATCTTTGTTGTTTTGATAGGTATAATATGGTGTAAATTAATCTTACAAACAAAAAGTCTAAAACATGTAGCATCCCCATTGGGTAGACGAATTCAGCAGGCACATACATATGAAATGAAGCGAATTCCAACGGACTAAATGCTCATTGATAATTCCAGTAATGTAGTTACCATGGTAAATTTTAGGGGCGAATTATAGCCCAAAGGCGAAATTTGAGGGGTTTTACATTTTAAGAGGGTGAATTTTTTATTAAAAACCCTTTTCATATAATTAGCCCCAATTTTATTTAAAAAATAATTAATTTTTTGATTTTAGCCCAAAATAAAAAATGGGTGGATAAACTAACCGAACCTTCATTTGGCCCGATTCGTTGGTTTTGGGAAATCCTATTCCCTTAAAATCGTCGAATTTTTATATTTGCCCCTGGTTTTGGAGATTAAAATGATGTAATACCTTACATTGGGTGCAATTTTTTTTAATGCCATGGATCTATACCACATGCCCAAAAATCATCTCTCATTTCACAATCAAAATATTTATAAATATTTTATTTGAATTTAATTTTATAACATTTTTTAATTAAATCTAAAAGTAAAAATATTATAATTACTTTTAAAATATATCTAAATCCCTTATCACATTTAAATATATGAGATATTAAATAATAGTTATAAATTAAGATCCATTTTACCATATAAGTTAGTCTAATAATTTTGTAACCATATTTATACTTTATTAATAAGCACATAAAAATTTAATACTTATAATATAACAATTTTTTTAACCATGGATATTCACCCCCACTTTACCATGGGCATTATTAAGTTTTGAACATGCTTTTTTACAATACCATGGGCCAATACCATGACTTATCAATACCACATGCCCAAAAACCATCTCTCATTTTACAATCAAAAAATTTTTATAGTTTTTTTTTTTTAATTTAATGTTATTACATTTTTGGTATGGAAAATATATTGTAATGTTATGTTATGTTATCTAAACATTATGACTCAATCAAATTTAAAAAAGTGATTAAATTAATTAATTAAAAATTAAAATATTTTGACTCAATGAAATTACATAAAAATAGAAATTACATTAAAAAAAATAAATTTAATAATTAAAATAATTAATAATTAAACAAACCTAGATCCATTTTAACTTTTGATCTATCTATAGATTTGATAATTAATAACCCTATGTTAAAATGAAAAGTCTACGTTATTATTTTATGTAAGAATTTTAGGTTATTATTTTTTTTAATCAATTTTTGTTGAATAAAGGTAAATTTGAAATAAAAATAAAAATAACTCTATGTAAAAATGAAAATTCTACATTATTATTTTTTTATTATATCAAGACATATTGTGTTTATAAGAACTCATGGTATTCATGTGGAATATAGTCTATTTAAAGGGGGGAATTATACCATCCCAAATCCATCTTCTCATTTTCCCTCTTTCTCTCTCTCCCCCTCAGTTTTGATTCACATTTCGCATTAGCCTTAACTGTCGATCTCTCAAGATTTGTCAATCTCTCAAGCTTAGAGAGGGATGGATCTTGGCTCGTGTATATCTAAAGAGAGGTATGCTATGAATTCTTAAAGTAGTATACTTGGATTTGCAAAATGTAAGATTTTTTTTACATAGGGATATCTTAAAGTAGTATACTTGGATTTGCAAAATGTAATATTTTTTTTTACATAGGGATATTGTTTACTTTTGATTATGGTCATGCCTATTAAGTTCCCATATTCTAGTTTTCATGAGTTTTGATTATGGTTTTGATAAGGTGCAACGTCTATGACCCTTTCCTATTAATTGTCTATATTCTAGTTTTGATCAGGTGAAGCGTCTATGACCCTTGTCTATTAAGCGCCCATATTCTAGCTATCATTTGGGAGGTTTTTTTTATTGCATCCAAGGATGTTGTCTTGTTCTATGAATGAGCTCTAGGTTTATGAGAAACCATGGTATTTCCCCTGATATTCATGTGGAATATAGTCTTTTTAAAGGGGGAATTAAACTAGCCTAGATCCATCTTCTCCCTCTTCCTCTTCCTATCTCATTTCCCACTCGCTAGGTTTTGATTCTCATAAACTAGCCTAGATCCATCTTCTCCCTCTTCCTCTGGGTATCCCTCGAAACCCTCAGTTTTGATTCTCATTTCTCACTCACTAGGTTTTGATTCTCATTTCACATTCACCTTAACTAAGGATGGATATAGGTTGGTGCGTATCAAAAGAGAGGTATATTGTGAATTCTTAAAGTAGTATACTCTGATTTGCAAAATGTAAGGTTTTTTTACATAGGCATATAGTTTATTGGATTTGCAAAATGTAAGGTTTTTTTATATAGGGATATGGTTTACTTTTGATTATGGTTTTGATCAAGTGAAGAATCTATGACCCTTGCTTATTAAGTGCCCATATTTTACATATGACATGGGAGGTTTAAATAGGTTGATCATGATTGTGAAACCCTATTCCAAAACAAAGACATCTATCCACTTAATTAATCTTTTTTTTTTCATTTTAAATTAAAATAAAAATCAATAATATGAAAAATATCAATTATGGTGCTGAAAAAAAGCTAGAAGCACTAGTAGTTGTTGGGAGATTTTAGGTTTTCTAATATCATGAGAAAAATGTTTTTTTGTTGCTTTATATTTTATAGTTTGTGTACAGTAAAATATGGTATATTAACGACTTAATTACTTTCTATCTTAATGGTTAATCTTTTTAAATTCATTTAAATTATAATTAATTAACTTGATATAAAAATTATTGATGAGACAATATTATATAAAGGGAAAGTGATTTGATAATTATAATTACAAGTTGTCCAAATTTGTGAGTAAATGATTATCTTCACTTTCAATTTCTGAATTGAGATATAATTAAATTTGTAATGGTTTATTTATATAATCATCACTCAAACATGATATTTTTCCACAAGGAGGTCACTCACAAAACATACATAATAATATATATAATATATATATATATATATATATTATATATTACAATTATATATATATAGAATATATTTAAATAATTACAAGAGGTTTGTCTAATCTATCTATATAATATATATATATATATATATAATATATATGAAAATTAACCATCATGCAATATAATATTATGTTGACTCCGTTAAATTAAAACATAAATTATTATTTTAATATGATAACTATATTTATTATTTTATATTTGTCCTTAGAGGTATCCTAAAGTGTTGTTAGATTCTAGCTAGTTCATTTTTTATCATGTTAAGGAAACAATCATAGTACCTAAGGTGACCATGTATATTTATTTTAAAATTTAAATATTTTGTAATAATTTTTGTCAATATAGACAATTTTAAAACTAAAATTCACTAAGCAAATTCATAACAACACTTATCTACTAATCTCTCTCAAAACTACATCTCTCCCTAGACTTTTGTAATTAATATACATTTAAAAAATAAATATTCAAAACTGAAAACTAAATCTCTTCTTAGTTTCAAATGTTATATAAAATCATTTTTAATTAGTACATATTTAAAAGCCAAATATTCAAAACTTATTTTTATTCACACTAAGCGAAGTTTTCTAGTGATGGTCTAAAATCCAAAATCCTAGTAGAAAAAAAAGTTTCCTTGCCACATGATAAGCTTCTTTGTGCTCAGATTGTTGGGAGGATGATACTAAGATGTAAAAATTGGCAATTCAAAAAATACTGTAAGATAAAGAATAAATAAGTTAATTACATTATAATTTTTTTGAGTTGAATTGCAAGCCACAACCCTCGAAATTTAACAAAAATTACCTAAATCATGATTAGGCTATATACCTTCTCACAAATAGTAAAATCTCATCTTCCTTCTTAGCTCTTGCGAATATATGTAGGGCTCTATATTTTAAGGCCGTCGGTTTGAAATGTTGAGCATTTTTCCAGGGCAGAAACCTCTTCTTTGACTGATGCGAGGGGTTCTCACTTATTTTCGGCTAGAGCTTTGCATTTTGGGGTTTCATCTTGATACATAATATTCCAAGGGAGACGCGAGCTTATTATCATTGTTTTGCTTGGCCGCGGGAGTTTTAAGGTTGATTTCTATTACAAACATTTATGCGCTATAACCTTTCATGTTGATTTTCACCATGTAGATTTTATTAATATGTTCTTTTAGTATGTAATGTTGGATTTTTTATGCTTTTTAGTACTAAAAAGTTTTTGGTTTAGAAATATTATCGATACAGTTGGGGCATACTTAATGATGGACATGGCTATACCTGTACAATTTGTTACAAAAAAAAATGGGAGAATTCTATCTCCAATACTCATATTTGTTCATCTCCATCTAAAGATAGGTAGGATGAGTAAAAAACATTTCACAAAATCCATGCTCTAATATAACTACTTGGCAACTATTTTGCAAACTAATTATATAACAAGACACATAGATAGATCATTCCTAATTTTTCAATAGGCCTCAAAGGAAGTACCCAAACTCAACGAGCAAAGATTGTAATCCCAATGCTTTGTTCCATTTAAATTCTTCTTCTCACATTTCTTTCCCAGATTTCCTCCCTCTCATGACTGGTATAGAGCTTAATGTTTGTTTAGCTACACTTGCATAAGTGAGAGTTGTAATGTCTACCTCTCTTACCCCTAGGCTGAGGGAACATCTTCCCTCACTATCTCTAATCATTGTTCCTCCCATGGATTATTAATTTGTTGTTTCACCATTTTTCCCTTGTATTTCTTCTCAATTTTTCCATTTTCACCTTTTTTATTTTTTGCACTTATCTTCTTCATGTCAATCTTATAAGGACTTATTGTGGCTCATTTCCCACTCCTCACTCATATATTTATATTCTAATACATGAGAAATATATTTATATTCCATATGAGTAATATACATATTTCAGTCCTCGAGGGATTGCTTAAAAAACAAGGCTCATAGTCATTACAAGAAATACTCATTATGAACTTTGTTAGCCCTTTACAAAGCCTTTATTATTCAGTGAAATATTTGCCAAGATCTTACAAGATTTTATAATCCAATGAAATATTCGCCATGATTTTACAAGATAATATAATTTGGTGAGAGATTCGCCAAAAAAATTATATATACATATTATATTATTGATAAAATTGCCTTCCATTTTTCCTATGTATCATGGGGATTCGCCCATTTATTATATATATAAATTTAGGGGGGTTCTTAAAATTTTCCCTGGTAGTTACAAGTATGAACATTTTTAAGACCACTTCAGTGGCAGAAAGCAATTAATTCAATTCAATGAAGAATTCTCCGCTCTTTTGATAGGGACAGTACAATTGAAATTAATCATATGAGCATAAATCCTAAAACAAGTCATGTCTCCATTGAGCAAGTCAATTCAACAAGCATATACATATGAGATTAAACGAAATCCAAAGAAATAAATGTTGATTGCAGTAACAAAACTACGAGGAACATTTCTATGACCAGTTTAGTAGCAGAAATCAATGAATTCAACCTAATGCAGTATTCTATGTTCTTTTGATAGGACCAATATGGTGGAAATTGATCATATGTGCAGAAATCTTAAAATGACCAACATTTTCATTGAATGGTTTAGTTTAGCAGGCATAGACAAATGAGATTAAGCCAAAATATCCAAACGACTCAATGTGTATTTCATACCATCATTGAGAGATATTTTCGATGCACAACATGGAATTTCAAGAATATTATAAAGAATCGAGAACCACCACAAAGGTTTCAACAATGTAGCACCGTGCATAGGCTATCATGTATCTGGTATTATATTTTCAAACCATAAAAATATGCCAAACACTTGTAACTACAAGCTGGTTCCTCATATCATCCGCTCTTCCTACTAAATATCATCCGCCTGTGGGACGACAAGACATTGTGGTGTGGAACGATCTTATAAAGATAGGACATTATGGTGTACATATGTGAGATATAAATGTTGGGAAAAATACTAAGAGGGGGGGGGGGGGTGTTGAATCAGTATTTTAAAAACTCACAATAATAATTTTCTTTTATGAAATATGTACGCGACTTTACTGAATCCAACTCGTGTATGTATGTGATTGTTGTAAAAGAAACTAGTGTATGCTTAGTAAAATTGTAAAACAACTAATTACTTATCTATTAAACTTAAACCAAAATGTAAGATATTTATTAGGCATTTGATAAGTAGTAAGCAGGTGCAGTAAGAACAGAATAAAGTATCACACATAAGAAACACACTTGAACACCAGGATTTAAGGTGGAAACCCAATGTGGGAAACAACCACCGCTGGTATCATCTCAGTCTTCAAACTTATTGATATCAAAAACTTCTTACATTCTTTTACTGGTGTAGACTCATGCTAGTATGCAGGCACCCACCTACTTAAGGCTACAACCTTCACTTATTCTCTAGATCCTACTGGAAGGGAGCTCCAACCTCCTGTTCTGATTACCAGCTCTTATTGGTAGGAAGCTTCGACTTCCTCACTGAAGGCTCCAACCCTCAACAACATCTGTGGACCACATTTCGTAATTTTTCACATTGGATCCACCTGCTTTAATACATCACAACTTGTAGATAAAATGAAGCAAACACCAACTTAATTCAAACATAATAGTGATATCATTGTAACAAGAACACAAAGTTGAACTCAGAATACTGCATCAACACACAGAATCATCTGCAATCCTAATCATTCATATGCCAACATGTATATGCTACTTCACTCAAGGAAACCCACATGTATATCCACTTTTTTATAGAGAAACTTGCATACAGATCTCAAGATAATAAAAAATTGTAATTCAGAATCAGACACAGAGTTGAGAAGTTATTCTGAAATATTTTGTTAGCTTACATAACCCTCATACAGTTTGCAACATCAATAATGTTTTCAACCAATCAACATGTAACCAAATTCAACTTCATCACTCAATCAATTCTACTTCAGACATTATCAGTCATCCTAGATCAACAAGAGGACATCATTGACAAAGGTTAGAGATACAACAACACTAGTCAAGTTGATCAGTCATTTATGAAAAAAAACCCTTCCTTTATGTACACGACTTTGAAGAAACGAACCCGCGTGTATATGCGACTTCACTGAGACCAACTTGCGTACATATCCGCAAATTTTGACCTAACATTGCGCATCTCTTCAAAACTTTAGAAAGACGCAGATCATAATATTCAGAGAGAAAAACATGCGTCAATACTTAGATCTAGTCAATCCATGAGAAAATCATACAATGGAAAGTCATTTCAGGTCTCATGATCCTGATCCATCATTGTATTCATCAGTGCATAATTATTTTAGATCTATGTGTCAACTATGGCCCTTACAATGCAAATATACTTCATATTGAAGTATTCATCGAAAACCCTTCCACATGAACACTTAACACTTTGATCTTCACCTCCTTATATAGTTAGAGCCTTAGCCAATACCCTGAGTCAAAAGTACACTAGTGCCAGTGGTAATCTTGGACGGGATCAAGTAACCATTATTGCACTCAATATTGTGGGCTAATACCATGGTAAGGACCCTTCATATTCTTAAATTAGTGCACCAACATGTACATTAATTTTTTTCTTTGTGCTTGCGTGTATATGCAACTTGGCCTTGACGAACCCACATATAGATATTCAAAATATTCACCTTTATCATACTTCTGATACTGATCTATAAACCTTTGTCCCATCATTCTATTATTCCGTTCCATCACTCTGTCACCTCTAAACTAACCTATGGATTCATATAGTTACCATATACTTGTTCTGTTATAAGTGAGTTGCCATCAAGGAAAACACATGCATCATAACAATCTCCCCCTTTGGACTTGATGGCAACCATGTTGGTTTTGATCACCTCAACCTGTAGAAACATGTTAGATACATCAAATAACCATTATTCAAACACCAACATAGTCTCCCGCTTTGACATCAAGGGTAAAGGGTGGACCAAAGATCCCTATACTATCCATTATCCCCTTGATTTTCACTATACTATCCATTCTCCCCTTGAGCACGTGATGAATCTTCAAAAAGGTTTTCAAATGAATAACATGACTCTATAACTCAACTGAGTATGACCTTCCTATCACGAATGACTCATACTTACATTAGTCACCCTACCAAGTGGGGATAAATATTTGACTCAACCACCCAACCAAGTGGGATTACATATTTTACATGACTTAAAAATTCCATACATGAATGAATATGACAATTATTACATCATATGTCTCCACATGACCTTTACATCAAATGACAAATATGACATTAATAATTGAGACCAAAAGATCTTAATAGTAACATAATTCAGCAACCATAATGCCAACAATGCATTATATTCTCCAAGGCTAATGCTCCCCCTCAACTTGTGTTACCTATTCATTGTCAAAAACTCATTCATAAAACCATCTTCATCAAATGAGAAAAAAATAAATCAATACCATATCAGCAGACTGTACCCATCAACACTAGACTAAGAAAAATCAAATCAAAGCTATCAGTGGCATGTCAGAGGCTGATGTTGAGTGTCTCCCACTATTTTTCTATCAGAGAAAAACATACGTGACTGTCTTCAAAGAAACTCATGTATATACGCGACTATACTTCATGAAACCTACCTACAAAAAGTAACCCTTTGAATTTTCACATGTAGAATGAGAAGACTAGATTAACAACAAAATGAGGCAGAGACAACTCCCAGTTTCTGTCTGAGATATTCAAATGCTTCTATGGGAAGAGGTTTAGTAAATATATCAATAACTTGTTCTTTAAAGGGAACATACTCCAATTTAACCTTTTTCTCAAGCACTTGTTCTCATAGAAAGTGATACTTAATTGGAATATGCTTGGTCTTAGAATGCATAACATGATTTTTTGAAATACTAATAGCACTTGTATTATCAAATAGGATGGAGACGGGTGGAGAACATTTGATTTGTATATCTTGTAATGTTTGCATCATCCAGAGAAGTTGTGTGCAACAATATGCAACAACCACATATGTTGCTTCCGTTGTAGATAAGGAAATGAAACTTTGTTTCTTACTGAACCAAGATACCAATCAGGGCCCCATGTAAAATGCACCTCCACTAGTGCTTTTCTGGTCATCAAAATTTATAGCCCAATCCGCATCTGTGTATGCATGAAAGGTAATATCTGCATCTTTAGGATACCATAGACCAAATTCTTTGGTTCCTTGGAGATATTTGAATATTCTCTTTACTGCCTGAAGATGTGTTTCCTTTGGATTGGCTTGGAAACGTCCAAAAATCCCAATTTCATGCATGATATCTGGTCTGGTACATGTTATATAAAGTAGACTTCCAATCATAGACCTGTACTTTGGTTGGTTTACTGTGGGAGAATCATGGTTAGAACTGAGGCTACATCCTGTCATCATTGGAGTACATACAGGTTTGCAATCTTCCATCCCATACTTCTTCAGAATCTGTTTGTGAGAGAAAGATGCCATATTTTTCTTGTTGCACTTGTAGACCAAGAAAATAGGTTAGTTCCCCAAGCAAAGACATTTCAAATTCTTGCTACATAACAGAAGCAAAGTTTTGACTCATAGATTCTTCATTACTGCCAAAGATGATATCATCAACATAAACAACAATAATTAACAATTTATCATCCTCAATTTTTGTGTACAAGTTGTTTTTTGCAAATCCTCTTTTGAAACCTTGTTGTTGAAGATATTTGTCAAGACGATAATAGCATGCCCGTGAATGTTGTTTTATCCCATATAAAGCCTTTTTGAGTTTGCATACAAGGTTTTCATCATTCCCCAACATGAATCCTTCTTGTTGTTCAATATATACTTCTCGTTCTAGATCTCCATTAAGGATAGAAGATTTTACATCCATTTGATAAACTTTGAAATGTCGAAACTTGAAAATGCAAGAAACATTCTTATGGCTTCAAGTCTGGCTACTGGTGCAAATGTTTCTTCAAAGTCTATACCTTCTTGCTGAGCATAACCTTTACAAACAAGTATATCTTTGTTCCTAATGACCTCTCCATTTTCATTCAACTTATTTTTGAATATCCATTTTTTCCCAATAACATTTTTATCATGAGGCCTTGGAACCAATTCCCAAGTATCATTCTTTTCAATTTGATCAAGTTCTTTGTCCATGGCCTTAACCCAACATTACTATTTACTAGCTTCATTTACATTTTGTGTTTCAATGGCGGATAACAAAGATAGATAACCAGGAGATCCTACAAGGGCTCTTCTTGTTTGTACCGCATATTCCTTTTCTCCTAGAATTTGAGTTTCTGGATGATTCTTTTGAACATAACTGGATGGAGCCTTTTCTTTGTCTGATGTGTCTTCTTCTGTTGCATCATTAGTTTCTTCTTCTATATCATTGTGATTTGATGTGGGAAATCATTCATCATCATCATCCTCTTTTGCTGATGTTACCTTTTTGGGATTTGTGCATGCTTCATCAATCACAACATCAATGCATTCAACTTTCTGGAGTCTCTTATTGTAACATTTGTATTCTTTTCTTCTAGATGAGTAACCAAGAAGTATTACTTCATATTCTCTAGCTTAAAACTTACCGAGATTTTCATAATTATTTTTTATGAAACATTTTCTTCGAAAACTTTAAAATGCTTTACAGTGGGAGGATTACCATACCAAAGTTCATACGAAGTTTTATCACTATTCGCACGAACATGAGCCTTGTTGAGAATATTTACTGTGGTATGTGTAGCTTCACCCCAGAATGTGTCAAGAGTTCCAGGCTCATCAAACATAACACAAGCCATTTATTGAATAGTTCTATTCATTCTTTCTACCACGACATTATGTTGAGGAGTTCTAGCTACAAAAAATGTCTTTCTATGCCATGTTGTTGACAGAAATCAAAGAATTCATCTGATATGTATTCTCCTTCTCTGTCATATCTAAGACATTTTATTTTTAGATCTAATTCATTTTCAACTAATGCTTTGAAGACTTTAAATTTATCAAATGCTTCATATTTGTGTTTCAATAAACCGATCCAACACATTCTAGAAAAGTCATCAATGAATAAGATATAGTATTGTTCTCCATGACGTGACTTTTTCCTTATTGGCCCACACAAATCAGTATGTATAAGTTCAAGAGTATTACTTGCTGATCCTTCTTTGGAATTGAATTGAACTCTGGTTTTCTTACTGAATTGAAATGACTTACATATGGTACTTTCTGGTAGGGTGATGTTGGGTAGATCACGAACAACATTGAGCCTTCTTGATTTTTTGATTTGGGAGACGCTTAGATGTCCCAACCTTCTGTGCCATAACCAATTTTCCTCTGCCTTACCTAGGTAACATTGTTATTGGCCACCTTTCAATATATACAAATTGCTCGAGGTGCTTGTTCCTTTTATTGTGATATTTCATGTGTCAAGTTCAGAACCACACATTCTTTTGATCAGAATACCACCTCATTTCCTTGGTCACACATTTGGCTAACACTCAACAAGTTATGATTTAATCCATCAACATACATAACATTACCAACTTTAACCTTTTCTTTTAGAAAAATAGAACATTTACCCTTAATGACAACAGGTGAGTCATTTCCAAAAGTGACATTATTTTCTTTCTCTGAAGCATTATATGAAATAAGTTTATCTTTATCACCTATCATGTGTTTTGAACATCCTCTATCAATGTACCATTGTTTTTCTTATCCTTATGCAAACAATTCTATGCCACAAATTTCAGATTGTAACTCCTTCCTTTTCTATACCTTATAATTTGTTGATATTTTCTCTTTTTGAGATGTTGGATGTAATTTTCTCTTGCTTTCAGATTGTTCATGTACAAGTGTATTGGAAAATGAACATTAAATTTCATATTTAAGAGGTGAGAAGTTATTATAAGTGTTATTCTTGAATCTCATATCATTCATTTGTTTTCTTGCTTCTCTAGTCATGATGGTTTTATATGCAACACATTGAGCAGCCTTATGACCAAAATTATGACATGAGAAACATTGTCCATTAAAGAAGAAATTTTTGTGATCATAGAATCTTCTAGTGTTGTTTACCTTTTGACCGATGCTTCTGTTGTTTTTCATCCTTGGATTAGAGTGAACATGATTTTACCAGTGGAATGCCTTTATTATTTTGCTGAGAGCTGAAAATTTCCTAACTGGTTTTTACTGCATTTAGATAGCTTTCGATGGTGACATAATACTTTTTCGTTTGAGATGTTTTTCCATTGTATCCAAGACCTGTCTTCATAAGAGGATAGTGTTGTACCTTGATAATTTCATCTAAGGTTTCAGATCCTTCAGCAAATATAAGATTCAAAGCTTTTATTTTCTCAAGTTCCTTTCTTAGACTTACTACTTCACATTATTATTTTCCTTTTCTATGAGTTGATGATTCAATGTATCTATGTCTACTTTGCTTTCTTCCAAGAAAATTTTGAGTTGAGTAATTTCTTCAAAGAAATCTTTTTCCTCTAAAGCATCCACAAATTTTTCATAGGAATAATAAGTATTTTCTCAAAAGCCATGAGTAATTTAAGATCTTGATCAGATTCTCTTTCTTCACTATTTGACAATCCATCACTATCTTCATGAGTATAATAAATTCTTCTATTGTCAAACCATCTCATATAACCTTTTTCAGTATCCTTTCCTTTGTCATGGTTTTCTTTATGAGGGCATTTAGCATCATAATGACCAACTCTACGACAAGAAAAACATTTGAAAGGAAGCTTACCTCTGAACCTTCCGGTGCTCAGTTGAAGTTTCTTTACAAAATTCACCTCATCTTATTCTGATATATATCCTGATTCCTTTTGTTATTCATTTTTTTTTTCCTTTTGCAGATGCTTTGAAGGTGTCTTCTCTGACTTTTGAGGGACCTTCTTTCCTCATTTCAAAATTAGTCAAGATCCTGTGAAGTTGAACAATAGTAAGGGTCTACAAATCCTTATTATCTTCAATGGTAGACATTTTTGACTCGAATTTAGGAGTTAAAGATCTTAAGATTTTCTCTAATAAAGTGGTTCTCTTTATTCCTTCACCCAATTTTTTCATGTGATTTACAATCTCATCTATATATAGAAAGAAACTAGCAATACTTTCATCATTATGCATTTTGAGAGTTTCATACTGAATTATGAGAGTTTGGAGTTTAACACGTTCTACCTTGGTATCGCCTTCATAACTTTGAATGATTTTGTCCTATATTTCCTTTGCTTTGTTTAACTACATAACTTTGACAAATTCTAATTTTGTCACACTTCCCAATAATGCATTGACATCTTTGACATTGGTTTCATATGCGTTCTTTTTTGTTGCATATGTGGGAACTACGATTGGATATTGGTAACATCCTTCCACAATTTCCCAAACATTTGCTTCAAGGGCCTGAAGATAGGATCTAGTTCTTGTCTTCCAATATATTAAATTCTTTTCATTGAAGAGTGGTGGTCTGTTAGATGTTGTTTCGTCTTGATTGCTCATCTTGGGAGATCTTCCTTCAAGCAATCAAGCTTCTTTTGAAGGACCTGCTCTACTACCAATTGTTTGGAAAAATACTAAGAGGGGGAGTGAATCAGTATTTTAAAAACTCAAAATAATAATTTTATTTTTTGAAATATGTACGCAGATTTACTAAACCCAACTCACGTATGTACGTGATTGTTGTAGATGAAAATTATTAGTAAACTTGTAAAACAACTAATTCTTTATCTCTTAAATTTAAACCAGAATGTAGGAGATTTATCAGGCATTTGATAAGTAGTAAGTAGGTGCAGTAAGAACAGAATAAAGTATCACACATAAGAAACACACATGAACATGAGGATTAAGGTGGAAACCCAATGTGGGAGACAACCACCACTGCCATCGTCTCAGCCTTTAAACTTATTAATATCAAAAACTTCTTACATTCTCGTACTAGTGCAGACTCATGCTAGTACGTAGACACCCACCTGCTAAAGGCTACAACCTTCACTCGTTCTCCAACTCTTACTGGAAAGGAGCTCTGTTACACAGTAATTTGTCACTGCCTTCACTCCCAGTCCATCTACTGTGTCATGTGTCCAAGTCAAACATGCTCATGTTAAAGAAATGCTCTCTTATGCTGCCAGTTGACCCACTTTTCCTAAGTTATCTGCCTCATCACGACTATGGACTTAATACGCACTGAAGGGCACTCATAAACAGTCCAGCCGCGCTACCAGCGCGGAAGTACATCTGATTCCCGCGATGCTCCGATTTCATGCTCCAGCGCGAGGTTGCTTATTATCTTTAGCGATGATCTGACTGACTACATTGCTCAATAGCGATGTCAGCACTAAAGCTTAGTTATGTACTCGTGATGATCCAGATTGGGCGAATTTGTTCCAACAGTCAGCCTTCTAGATGACTCTAGACCTGGTTGTTGGCATAGTTTGTGTCGCCCTTCCTTCTCTAGCATGGCAGGTCCGTCAATTGTGCTACCTTCCCTGGTGATAAGCTCTCTCTTCCACCTTTCATGGAGACTCCTTATCCTATTTAAACACTCACCTTTGCTATGATCAACTAGTTACTAGTTGGTAAATTCTTGGATTGAGCAGTGTTGTTAGTGCTTTGGATAGATAGCTAGTGTGGGTGTGATAAGTGTGAGAATGTTGATAGCTTGTGGAAGGTTGTGAAGAGCCCTTGATTTCATGTAAGACTTATGAGTGACAGAGAGACTTTGTATGTTGGGAGATCCATCTTCAAAGAGTGAATGCTTGAAGAACATGCTGGCTAGATTCCTCTGAGAAGGCTTGTGACATCAAGACTTTGGTTGTAAGCTTGCTCTTATTTCATTATTAATACAATCAATGATGTTGTCCTATGTCTTGTATGCAATGTACTTGATAGCTCATGACTTCTTGAATTTGTGAGTAAATAGATCATTGTTGTTTTCTGGTTATGTGCTTTGTTGTATTTCTGTTGCATTGTTTTAGGTTGATCACTCGTTGAGGAGAAGGAAGCGAAAGATGGAGAAGTGCAATGAAACTTCATCGACCACCGGTTGAGGTAGGCCTCCAACTATGACTGTTTAAGGAAAACTATCGTTGATCTGTCCTTGTTTGTGACTAGACCCACTCTAGGGCTAGAGGTGTTGCCTCTGTCCACAGAGGGAACACTTTCCTGCATCACAAATTGGCGACTCCGGTGGGGAGTCTGTCCTATGTTCTTCTCTTTGATTTTGTTTTGATTTTGATTGGTCTCTCTTTGTTTTTGGGGATTAATTAGCAGTCTTCTGGGTCACCTAGATTGATCTGGGAGGTCCCTCTATTATCTATTAGATTGGCTGGTTCTGGTTTGGGAGTTTTTGGCTCGTTTGCTATTGTTTTTTACATCATCGCGGAACATAGTCTAACAGTCGCGCTGACATCGCGATCACTCTTTGCGTCGCTGAATAACGTCACACAGTCACGACGATCCTGGAAATCGGATCATCAAGGGAAAGACGTGTACTTCCGTGCTGACATCGCCCCGTTGCTATAGCTAGTTGCTTATCAGTGCTAGTTGCTAGTGTTGTACTCACGACGATACCTGTAGAATTGATTTTCTCAATTTTGCCTCCTGAGTTTGCTAGTCCTCTTGATCCCTTGTCTTTTCTAGTTGCTCAGTCATTTTTTTTTCATTGTTTATGATCAAGGCACTCTTTCTTTGGCTTTGTTGAACGAATCTTGCATTTTTGCACTTGTGACCTAGTTCATTATTTCAAGCTTCTTGAATTAATTTTCTTGGTTGCTGGTTTGCTAAAGATTCGTTTACAGCTCTCCTGTTGGTTTGATTGAGCCTTCCTCATTCTTTGTTTCTGGTTGATTTTTAGTGACAGTTATTGAACCAGCCTTTCAATTTCTTTTCACTACCAAACATAGATCACAATTGTTTGGATCAACCCGTTCTTTCACACTTGCTTGTTTCTTTCTTTGAGTTTAAAAACATAAAAAAAAATCAAAAGATAGTATTCATTTAGTGTGCGAAAGTGAAAGTGAATTTTCATTTCAAGGTTGCATATTGGAAAGCGAATGATTAAAGCTCTCATTAGTAGTACCCATGCTCTGTAGGAATTGATCTCTGTATGCATTGTGTGATTGCATTTGTTTAGCTTGGTTTTCTTGGTTTGGGAATGATCTCTCTACCCTCCCATAGGTAGGTGTTCATTGAAAATTAAAGGATATTTCATTCATTTTAGCTGCATCCTAGGTTTTGTTGTATACATATGGTGGGTCCTGAAAACTGAAACATAATTCAAGATCAACCTTAAAACGAACTGAATAAATCTAACAACGCATTGGAACATAACACTCATTATTTGGAGGTCTAGGCTAGAGACGTGCTCTGGCGTCGTTAAACCTAGTCACTATCGTTCTCACTCAAGGTTGGGTGATTCCTCCTTCTGTGACTCAATAGCAGTCTAGTACGAAATTGTGCTCCCATGTACCGTCGAGTATATGTTGGGAGACCCCACTAGGTTATCATTTTATATCCTTAGGAAGCCATGTCTACCGCCTTGCAAATCGTAATGCACCGAACACAACATTCGGGAAGATTGACTGCCGTACGGAAAGTCCTTGGTTTGCATATCACTGCCAAGGTGTATATGCAGTTTTACGGGTTGTTTGGTAAACCTTTTGCCTAGTTCTCCAAAGTAGTCACTTTCGTTCCTTTTCGGACTCCCTAAAAGAAAAGGTCCATCTGAGAACTTGTCACTTCAGGCTCATTAAACATTCGAAGGTGACTAGAGTCATCTTTTGGTCCTTTTCTCGACTCTTTAAAGATGAAAAGGTCAAGTTTTGTTCCTGTGTCTTAAAATTTATTTGGCCATGTTCACATTTACCCGGTTAGATCTTGTTTGCGTTTAGTTTAAGTAGGGTTCTTTCTCGTTAGTTTTCCTAGGATTTTGAAGTGAATCATCCTGGCAGAATCATCGATCCCATCTCCCGTTCCAAGTGACCAAGGGTCTCCATCCTCTGTCACTCCAGAGGTTCCGGTTGTTAGTGATACTCTCCCTGTTATCCTGAGTATCCAACCGCTTAACTCTCGCGCCCCAGAGGACGAGTCTTATGATATTAATTGGAATCCCATTTGGGAGCCTTCCAAGGCAGACTTTTCGGCTACTCCTCCTAGTGCTTTGGTCTCGATGTCTTCCTCCGACATGGATGAGATGACTCCCGTCTCTAGTGAAGAATCCTTTGTGTCAGAAAGTGAAATACCTATTCCTATGGAAACAGGAACT
>APFE030216201.1:5285-135473 GCA_000404065.3 Pinus taeda
AAGGAATTCATTCCTTCATCATAAATATCACTTAAATTTCTGAAATTCTTACCTCTTTCACTTGGTGTGCAAGTGCTTGAAGATGCACTTGAATTTTCTCCTTGTGGTGTGCTTGGAGAAGCGCTCTCATTTATCCTCAATGGTGTTCCTTGCTGTCCTTGTGTTGGCGTTGCTGTTTGGGGATGCATTTCAGCCACATCCTCATCATCTTCATCATGAGACAAACAGTTTTTGACATTCACTGTTTTCTCTATGCTTCCATCCCAAGCTTCCTCTTCAATGAATTGAACATCTCTGCTGACGAAAAACTTCTTGGTAGATGGGATATACAACCTGTAGGCTTTGGATTCCTCACTGTATCCAATGAAGATGCATTTCTCCCCTTTGTTGTCCAACTTCCTTCTTAGCTAATCTGGAATGTGTGCATAGGCCACACATCCAAAAACTCTCATGTAGGTGACTCCTTGCTTTCTTCCACTCCACGCTTCTTCCGACACCTTGTTCATCACTGCTTTTGTAGGACACCTGTTCACAATATACACTGCACAATGTGCAGCTTCAGCCCAATAATCATTTGGCAAATCCTTTGCCTTCAACATGCTCCTTGCCATATCCATGATTGTCCTGTTTTTCCTCTCGGCAACTCCATTTTGCTGCGGAGTGTACCTTGCTGTAAATTGCTTATTAATTCCATTTTCTCTACAAAATCGTAGAAAATCCTTGGAGATATACTCACCTCCTATATCAGTTCTCAAAACTTTAATGTGCAGCCTGCTTTGGTTTTCCACAAGTGCCTTGAAATTTCAGAATTTCTCAAACACTTCACTTTTGTTTTTAAGAAAATATACCCAAGTTTTTATTGTAAAGTCATCAATAAATGTTAGAAAATATTGGTTGTCTGCTAATGATGGAGCTTGCATCGGTCCACATAAATCTGAGTGGATGATCTCTAAGGGTGCCTTTGCCCTTATGCTTTTACATGATGGAAAACTTTCTCTATGTTGTTTCCCCAAAATGCAACCTTCACATAGGTTGTCTGATTTCTCTATCAATGGTAATCCTTTCACCATTCCTTTTCTGCTTAACAAGTTTAGACCTCCAAAATTGAGATGTCCAAATCTCAAGTGCCACAACCAATTTTCATCCTTTGGCACGCTTTGGAAGGCCTCTTGGGTAACTGCTGCAATTTCATTTTTGTTTTTCAAATCTGCCTTGATCTTGAAAGGGAACATCCTGTTCCTTGTCATTTTCACTTCAGCAATGCATCATTTTCTGAGTGCTATATCCATGATGGTACACACATCATTCATAAAGAAAACATTGTAACCCTTTTGAACAAGCTGTCCAATACTCAAGAGGTTACATCTCATTCCGGGGACATAATAGACATCTGCTATGGTTTTCCTTTCTCCTTGCTTTGTAAATATTTTTACCTCCCCTTTTCCCATAACAGAAACTTTGCTATCAGTTCCTAGTGTGACTTTTGATTTCATATTTTTATCTAGGGCAGAAAAGAGAGCTATATTTCCTGTCATATGGTTGCTGCAACCTGAGTCTAAAAACCATATGTCTTCACTATTTGTTTCAGCCATGTTACAAGCTAACAACACATTATTTTCGCTGATGTTTTCTCTAGTAACATTTGCATTTTGTCTATCACTCATATCATGCTGCTTCTTCCTACATTCACTGGCATAATGCCCATATTTTTTACAATAATAGCATTGGACATTGGATTTTTCATACCTTTGTCCTTGAGCATGATGTTGTCCTCTTTGTTGGCTGCTGCCTTGGCCTTGGTTCTGATTTGAATTTCTGCCTCTTCCTTGAGCATTTGCTGGACTGTTCCTTCCACCTCTGTTCTGGCTTCTGCCTCTTCCTCTCTTGTTTCCTCTGCCTTGACCTCTTCCTCTTTCAAAGGACATCTGGGTCTTAAAGGCTTGCTCTAGAGATGAGTTTTCATTCCTACTCAATCTCTGCTCATGTGTTATCGGCGATGCATGTAGCTCATCAACTGAAAAGTTTGAGAGATCCTTTTTCTCTTCAATGGTGGTGACAATAGCATCAAAATTGAGGGTAAGAGCCTCAATATTTTCTCCACAATCCTCCTTTCTTCAATAGTTTCTCCATGAGTCCTCATTTGTGTGATCAGACCAATTACATGTGTGAAGAATGAGTCAATGTTGTCTGACTCCTTCATGCACAAATTCTCAAAATCTTTCCTCAGCAATTGTAGTTTTGCTGTCTTCACTCTCTCCATGCCTTGATAGGCTGTCTTGAGGGTCTGCCATGCTTCATTGGATGTCTTAGCTATTGCTATCCTTGGAAACACACTCTGGTCTACTGCTTGATACAAAAATACAAGGGCTTTTGAGTCCTTCCTATTGCTCTTTAATAGATCTTTCTCTGCCTGAGTTAATCTATTAAACTCATTTTCATCTGCTGGTTCTTCAAAACCATCTTCAACTATTTCCCATAAATCTTGTGAGGCAAACAGGGCTTTCATGGTTATTGCCCAATAGTCATAGTTTTTCCCATTAAACTGTGGGAGCTGGGTGTTAGACATACCCATACCAGTGCTTGTGCTGGCCATTCCTTGCATCCTTAGTTATGCTTCAATTTCTTGACTGTGTATTTTAAAACAACTGACTGCTTCTTCAGCAACACATAAAAAAAATTTGTGAAATACCTGAGTATTTTCTTGACTGAGCCTTCACTCTGCTGGAGAAGATCTACTGCTGCAACAAAAGACTCCTCCCTTCAGCTTCTTTGTCACCTTCAAAGAGCCTAAGCCTGCTTTGATACCACTGTTGGGGAATTTTTCTGGTAAAATCCCAAAAAACACACAAATAAAACTCACAGAGGCAATGCTTTGTTTCCTTTACTCCACAGGATCTTTTGTGCACAAGGAAGCTTTAAAAAAAAATGACTGAAGAACAGAGTATTACACACCCATAACACTTTGTATTCATTAAAATAAAATGCCTGATACAAAATTCATCCTCTTTCACTCAGAGGGATTCACCAAAAAAAATTCAGTAAAACTCTGTCTCTTTACAAAATGATTTTTACACTGCTGTGTAAAATCTTCATTCACTGCTGTAAAATAAATTTACATGGATTTACTGTTGTAAAAGATCTTTTACATTTACCACTTCTTGTTTCCCACTGTTGTGCATATCACAAAATAAAAATACAAAGAAATACAAAAACTCTCATACTTCTTCTACGCACTGCTGTGCAATATTCTCTTGCAAAAATCAACAAAGTTCAACTCCTGGAAAATACATGCGCTCCACCATTTTCTTTATGCACTGCTGTGCAATTTCTCTCTCAGTTCTCTTTCGCTCCTCCGAGCTCTCATATTACAAATAGTCAACACACATTTTTTTTAAACATATTACAACGCACGAGCCCCTTTTTCATTTTTTTTATACGAAAACTAAAGCAAAACATATATGAAAACAAAACAAAAACGCACAATTACATTTTATGTGCCGTAAATAAAAAAAACTTAAATGTTTAGCAACACCTATGACAACTTATTAAATGCCTTCATGGAAAAAGTCTGCAGTCAACCAAGCTTTGTATTTTACTCCACGCAACATTAACTGCAGGCTCGTATGCATCTTGGAACAATCAACGACGGAGATCGATGGAGTAGATCGGACGGCGGAGGAGAATATCAGGAAGCCTTACTTGACTGAACGATAGTACCCGAGATGTCAGAAATGCTTACGTATGGGGAGAGCCACGCGTCAACTCTAAATTTTCTCGGGTCTCTTGTGTACGAAAACTGCCTTCACACAAAAGTGGTCCGAGAAGCATCAAGGTGGTTTGTGGTTTTGCTGCTGTGGTTTTGAGGTGCGCGGTTGAAATTAGATTTCAACAAGTCGATGAGAAAAATTAGAGTGAAATTTGATCCGAAACCCTAGGAAATGCTGTTCAACTCAGATGGACTCAATTTGCTGAAGCGGATGGGAAAATTTAAAGCGAAACTTGATCCGAAACCCTAGGAACTGCTATTCAAAATCCAAGCCTCCACGTAAGTGCCAAACCCTAGGAACTGTTATTCGAAATCCAAGCCTCCAAGTAAGTGCCAAACCCTCAGAACAGTTATTCAATGACCCAAGTCGCCTGGTAAGTGCCAAAGCCTAAGAACTTTCATTCAACGTTCCAAGGGCCCAGTAGGCTTTCATCACGGTTGGAATTTCAAACTTCGACGATTTGTAAAATTTGAAACTTTTAACGTTTTCATTGCTTTAGGGGAGGGCGGCCTCCACTTAATGCGAGCTTTTGGAGTTTTCTTTTCACGGCAAAAATGCAAATCCTCGCAAGCATCTAAACTCACATTGGGGATCCATGGGAGTTCCGTCCCAATTATAGGAGACGAAAAGAGCATCCAAACAAGCATTTCGGTTTGGAGATTTTTATTTTTTATTTTTTTATAATACTGGACTTTTCATCAAAAAAAATTAAACCATGATTAGTGCTAAGCACATGTGAGAATATGAAATTATCAGCGAAGATTCTCTACTCAATTACAAGGCATTCCCCTTTAAAACTCTAAAAGTTAGTATAAATGCACTATAGCGATATTAACCTTTTAGAATTGCACAATAATTCACAAATGAAGGTTTAAGCATTTTGATGAAGCCATAATAATAAATAAAAATAGCATAATCAAAATTTGTAAAAAATGACTTTACTTCTGTAAAACAAAATTGTTTTAATAAAATGTTATATCGCATTATATTAGATGATCGGTTGAAGATTCTCTTATAATCAGGTATTTTTAAAGAAATAAGGCTTTGGAGAAATTTTAAATATACTTAATTCATAAGGATTGAACATATTTTTAATTTTGCCCAAGCCACGTCTTTGGAAGCTCATAAGCAATGATCTTGGATGTTATGATTGGGAAAATATTAAATATTTTCACATTTCTCATACGAAACCAAGGGCATAATTTTATTACTTATCGGTTTCATTATTTTGATTACATTTCTTTTATTTTTATTTTTATTTTTTATGACATTATTACTAACAAGAAAATTGAATAGGATATCAGAGCTAGGGTTGCTGCCACCTCGCTTCCGTCTCGACTCTCTGTCTTTCTTCATTCTTCTAATGGCTTCTCTGGAGGGGGTTGCTCCTCCCTGCCCCTCATTGTCTCCTATGATGACGCTTCCTTTCAAGTCATGGCAAATTCTCTTTCCAAGCGTCCGCATCTGGCGGAGGCCCCGTCTAAGTTTGTCATGCGAAACGTTGAAGTAAAAAATGTCACCGTGTCAAATGGTGCTCGAAAATATTCCTTAGATTATGTGGAAAATGCTCTTATTAGAAAGTTCACTAGAATGTGGCCATCCCCCAAGTCTATGGAATTTTGGATGAGCAAGGCTTGGAAATCTATGATGAAAGGAGAGATTCCTCTATCCACTGTGGGAAATAGATTCTTCGTATTCTTGTTCGAATTCAAAGAAGATCGAGATGTTGTGTTTCGAAACATGCCTTATTTCTTTGGATCAAGAGGTATGTATTTGAACAAATGGACATTGGATTTCAACCCAAATGAAGACATTCCCACTGCTATTCCAATTTGGGTCAAGCTCCCTTGGCTTCCCATCTCTTATTGGAGCGATGATTTCTTTAGGGCTATTGGCAATGGTCTGGCAAAGTATTTGGATAAATATGAACCTAAGGGCTCCCAATTTTCCTCTGCTAAAATATGTGTGGAAGTTGATTTGGAAAAAGGCTTACCAATGAAGATTATCCTAAACTCGGGAGAATGGAAGCATAGACAAATTTTAGATTATGAACAAATCCCTTTTAAATGTTGACACTATCATGGATATGGTCACTTTGCAAGATACTTTCTAAAGTTGGGAAAAACCCTGTGGATATCTCAGCTCCCCTAGGAGGAACAATGGTAGAAGCAAAAGTAAGGTCTAAAAGGTAAAGGAGCATCTAAAAAACCTCAAGGAACTATGGGTAATATCTCACCTCCTTCCTCCTCTAACCCTTTTAACATTCTTAGCTCCCCACACGAGGTGGAACAAACTCCCATCCTGTAAGAAGATAAAAGCAATGAAAAGGAAATGACAATAGATGGAACTGAGGATGGTGAAATAGTAATGGAATGAAGTCCAACTAAAGGAATCGAGTTTGTTGCCTTCCCTTCAAGGGTGGCTCTGGCATCAGAACCCTCGGGAAACCTTCCAGGAAATGTTAGTGAGGAAATAGGTAGAGTCATTACTCAGCATATGACTTGGAACTTAACTTGGGCATACGATTACATCAGTTGGGAAATTGAGAGCTCAAAAAAAATGCAGATCGAAGCATAAAGCTCTAAGGGAAATAGAAGATGATTTGAATAAAAAAATGGGAAGTCAACCAATTATTATAGAAATACTGGAAGGGAAAGTAGTAAAAAAATAATGAAGGAAAGGATGGCGGGCTTGGTCAAGTCACCTCTTCTAAATGAAAGTAATTTATTGGAATATAAGGGGACAAAAATTGGAATGGTATGAAGGACCCACGCACACACTATACACAAAGGACAAGAAAACTTCGTAACAAAGAAACGACTCCATACTATCGTCTCCTTCGAATATCCCCAAAGTCAAACATACTTTAAAAATTTGCAAACAAAAGTTAATTTATGAGATGAATCGATCACCTACTTTAAAACATATTCAAATTCTCATTCTCATGGTACAATGTTTCTCAACATCTATACATCTACATATTCCATAGGTTGTTGGCCAAAACTGACAAGAAGCTTTGACGATTTGCAGAAATAAATAGTCGTTTCGGGTCATACAGGATACAGAATGACTAGACAAAAAAAATGAATCTACTTTAGACAAAGGAAAAGATAAAAAATGTGCATCGACTTTCCACTATTCCTAAAAGATAACTTGTTAATTTATGACCAATATCAATGTAAGAGAAATGCAATGACGAATCCTACGTTATATGTTCCTAAAATCGAATAAGCAAGAACTTCTTACCAATAACATAATATTTAAGTGCTTTTAGAGTAATATTTAAGTACCTTTAGGAAGCTGGGGGTTGAGATTATTCTTTTCATATCCATGAAGCTTCATAATCTATAAATTATTGATAAAAGTGGACAGTTGACCATCACAGTCAACATAAGCAATAATATTATAGATCGATTCTATGACATTTTTGTCCCAGGAACAATGTCTGTATCAGATACTTTTCAACAAGAAAAAAAAGAATCTATGAAAAAGGGGACTCAAAATGCTACATAGTGTTGCATGAAAAAAACTTTAATTCATAATATACCTCAAGTTTGTAACAATCACAGATTAACCATAAACAAAACAATACAGAATCTTGTTGTATAAATTGAAACATATCCAATTGGTTCTATTACAGTTGCAATTATAGCATTTCACCAAAACAATAGGCAATTTGAACTTCATATCAAAGATGATGAGACTGCCAATGATACAATAATTGTAAGTATGTTTTTCTAGTAAATCATTCTTTGGTTTCTATTGCAAATTCATCAATGACTATTGCTATGATTTTATTTTTCTTAGCAGGTCACATAGGAAACAAATGTGCTTTCAAACTTGCCAAATTAACTAATCATTATAGTCATAATATTTTCCAATGCACACCAGCTACAACTCAATTAACATTACAAAGAAAATTTTATGGATATAAAATGTCAACTAACATCCAAATACACACCACTCTATCTATTCAAAAACATTGTCAGGAATGGTCCAAAGATGTCAAATGCTACAATCTGCAACAACAACTTTCATCAATGTTCTCAATGACAATTGTGCAAAAACACACTTGTTATCTCTCATCAAATCAGCACCAGAGGTATTTACCAACACTTTTTTCCCCACTTAATGCTTATATAACATTCTATTCAAAACCTTGTTATTTGTATCACCAAAAAAATATTTCAACTCAATAATTAGACTTTCTTTTGAAACATGTGCAAGGAATACTCCAAGAAAAAAATGTCTTTTCACCACCCTATCATCAAATATGTAGTAAATGTACATACACCATACTTCTAAATTCATCAAACTGCACAATCTATGAGGAAAGTACATGTTATTGCTATCACCTCAATGTGGAAGGCACAATGGAAACATGTGATGGAAAAATAGATTACATATTGCAAATGACACAACTCTAAGAATATCTCCTAACTATCACTAAAACAGGTTTTAAAGAGTATCTAGAAAGCATATCATCTACAATCTTTGTTATGAAAAAACTATATTTCCATGGCATATTTACCTTGACACTCAATGATCTGAAATGACCATATACTAAAAACTGATGTAAAATGATTAGCCATTAATGAGTTGAATGTTAATTGAAAGCATGAAAATCGAGGAAAACTGCTAGAGCATAACACTTTACGACATCTGATTAAACATAAAATCGATGCATAACAGAAGTGAAAACAGAAAAAACATAGTTATACCAGACAACAAGATTGATTACGGAGTTCGTCCTTGATGGACTACATCTCTAGGTCCGCTTTCAAGATGGGCGACCGTTTTATTAGGAATGAGAAGAAGGTGTTGATTACATAGATAAGAGACTAGACTGAATGTACACATAGGCACTTCTGATCACTATCATCAGATAGCCCTCTGAACCAGCATTCCAATGCCGCTTATGGTTTCCAATTCCGACTCCCGATGCTCCTGAAACACTAAAAACAAAACAACCTCTAACCTCCAAAATCTACATACAAAAACCCAAAACCACCAATCTATTCTTCAATGAGAAAAAATACCTCTTATAGGCTTGCAAATACATTCAAACCTCCTTGACTACCTTTGAGGTGTATGAGCTGACTTCTGGGGTTGAATTAGGGTTTTTGGTTATGTTTGGCCACCTTGGTTCATTATTCCATGGTCTTTGAATTATTTGAAAACAAAATAAACAATAGAAAACCCAAAAATGACTTTGGATTAGCTTGAAACCACTAGCTGGCAACTAACCGGGTAGAGGCACTAATGACCCATGTGAACACTTGTAGTTGAACTATCTGCAGGGTGGTTATCTCGGTGGCTTGCTCTCCAGCGGTTCCGGTTGGCGGAGATGTGTCACATGCTAACAGTTTTACGTTTTCTCCATGCAGTTAAGGTCCACGGTTCTCAAGCCTCGATGACTTACCTTTGCTCACATGCCACACTTACTCCTCGCAGTTCCCGCGTGGTCAAGACAACGGTTAGGTGTTGAGTTATGTGTTTTACGTAATGTTTTACATTGTTTTTAATTACATAGGTCGAGAGTTGTTTTAAACATAGGTTTAGGATTAATGTGTTGTAATGTATGGTAAGGTTGGACTTTAGGTTAGGGTTTAGCATAGTTTTAACACATGAATGTATGGTTTAGACTTAGGGTTTGGTGTTTAGCATTAGGTTTATGTAGATAGATTAGGGTTTACATGTAGTTTTAGAAACCCACATGCAAAATATTGTCACAATGTGACGTTCACGACATTTGTCAGATGTTGACAACAAACCCATGGCTATCATTGACAAAAGACAATATCGATCCTCTGCCATGACGACACCCATGTCGACACTAATTTTGCTTGTCCAATGACAAAAACACATGTCGTCGACCAAAGCCTGAGGAACTATCGATGAACTCAAGTAGACAACTAGGTTCTAAACCATCTCTGCTGAATGCCATGAAAACCTATGAACATTACCCGAACAACCTGATCATAACCAACACTATCGACATGTCGAAGCTGAAATAAATTAACGATGACTCTAAGCACTGATGACGACACTTGAACACCTGTACAATTGAACCAACAGATCCTCCTGGATCATTCCTATCCACTTGAAAGCTTTTGGACCACAAAATTTTGACTAATTAAATAGTCGATGCGGGTAAAACTCCCTCTCTTTCCACCTTGACCTAATGATGTACCAATACATTCGATCAATCACCTGTAAGTGATGACCTTGAGGATGCTGACCATGATACTTTTCGAGTCGGTGACCTATTTTATCCATTCGTAGTATGAACAACTTGTGACGATGGGCAAACAACCTATTATCAACATGGCAATTGAATTCTTTCCACAAAGAATCATGAGTTAGTGATTCAAAAACATCTTTGAAAACAATATTTGTAGAATTTTGTTCAATACATTTGATGGGTATTAATAAGATAATTTCCATAATAATTGAAATATTCAAAGTCTAATTTGATTTTGACTTCATATCAATAACTTGACTTGATTTTCTTTCTCGTTGACTGATTACTAAGAGAACTTGCGGCACAGAACTCATCCAGCTGTGATGTAAATACTGCTGCAAATTAGTTTGACTTTGAAAGTATCTAAGTAATTGTTGATTTACATGAATCACTATTTCTTCGTCTACCAACTGATATTTCCATTGACTAACACTTTCACTTAATGCATTAGTTTTCAAATCATGATAAGGAAACTTTAGATCTGCGTTTGAAAATTCTTTGTCATGAAAACTGATAGACTTCCTCTCCACTTGAAAAGAGACTTCATTAGCGTGAAATGATGATTCAATACCAAAGAAATGTAACAGTGACTTTCCCCAATATTGACCTGCACCCCTGAAACTGAAAATAAACATACCATCTGAAACAAGTCTTTGATTAGACTCACATGTACCATTCCCTGCAATACACTGCTGATGATGATAGTTTCTATAATTCAGTTGAATGAATGAGTTGATATTCATTTTGTCTTTAAGAAGATGTTCATAGGACATTAAATGTATCTCATGTTGCTTATCCTGTTTATGAATAATATTTCTGGGAAAAGAATTAACCACCTTGACCAATTGATCTATAAACTGAATCTTGCATTCCGAACAATGATCCTTATGTTGTTCCTTAATAAACATGAGTACATATTTACTTGAACTTATTAACTACTTAACTTGATTTGTAGCAATTAAATCCAAGTTTGATTTGACTTTATGTGCCCTAACAATAAATTCAACCCCTTCTTTCTTTAGGTGATATTTATGTTCTCTTCTGTAAAACATTACATCTCTATCATAAAGATAAGGAATTCCTAAGACAACTCCACATATGTCTACTGGGACCACATCTAACTCCACTTCATCAATGTACTTAGATGTAATTGCAAATTTTAACTGACATTGCTTTATGACATGTATCTAAGATGATTTATTAATCCAACCTAATGGGTATGGTCTTGGATGATTTTTTGTCTCCAATCCCAATTGATTAACTATACGTTCAAATATTAAATTTGGTTGTAGTCCAATGTCAAACATTGTGTCAATCTTTGTATGCCTAGAAGTTATCCTTATGTGGAAGAGTTCAACTCTTTTATCCTCACGTGAAGGATTTGTGTTTGAAGAAGATACATTAGTTTTCGAACTTGAACCAGTATCAGAAGTTTTACCATGTCGTAAACATGGCGGTTACCCTCCTTTCATCATCTGAATCTGAACCTAGATCCTTTTGGACTACTGCAATGGCCTTCTTTTCATCCTTCCCCTTAAGGAACTTTTTGGGCTTAAGTTCTGGATTGAGTTTCCAGCACTTCGATTCATCATGATCGATTCTTTGGCAATTAGAACAAGTAGGTCTTTCCTTTTGAACGATCGCTAATTTCTTTCTCTTCGAAATGTTCTTCCCCTTACTGTCACTATAATCTTTCGTTTCCAACTCTTTGGATGACTGAGATGAAAAGTTGAATGGTTTGCCACCTGATTCAATATGTATGGACTGAACACACACCTCATCAAAATCATTAGGATTAAACATCAATAAATTATGCTGCAAATATGAATGTAAATTGCCGATGTATTTTCACAAAGTTTCTAGTGTATCCAATGAAATACCAAGTGCCAATGCTTTCTTTCTGAATTCCTGAGTAAAATTCTGAACACTCTAACCTTTACCTTGCCTCAGATGCTGCCAATCAATAACATCTTGCTGCATGTATCCTAAACGATAGAACTATTTCTTAAGAGCTTTTAAAAACTTAGACCATGCAGAGATGCCTTTTTCTTTACACTTTACATCTATCTGAGTTTTTCTTTCCCACCAGATTAAAGTTGTTCCCCCCATTCTAAGTGTAGCTAACTGAATTTTAGTTTTATCTCTAGAAATGTTCTGAATGCGACAATACACTTCTAACTTCTTTATCTAGTTATCTAGCTTTTCAGGATTCATTTCGCCATCATAAATAGGTAACTCAAATTTAACATCAAGTTTCAAAAGAGATGTTTTCTTAGGTTTCTTTTTCGTTTCAGACTCTTCATTGGAAGAAGAAGAGGATAATGGAGATGATGGAGGTGAAGGAAGTTTATCAACCTTGCCTTTACCTTTGTCCTTCTTTGATGGCTTTGAAGAAGAAGCATCTCTTGCCTTCTTATCCTCGTAAAATTCTCCCAACATTTGCTGCATGGTTAAGGATTCTTGTTGAAACTGTTCCCCACTCATCTTTTTTTCTGTGTTTTCACCTGCATCAGGTCCTGACATGGCCGATTTCTGAACGACTCTTCATTTTACAATCTCTAGATCGATCTGCTCAAGGAATCCTTCTCCTCATTGCGACTTTGACCTATTTAACATTTAATGGCACTTTCTACAAATGCAACCTGCTCTAATACCAAATTATATGATCTGAAATGACCATATAGTAAAAACTGATGTTTAATTGATTAGCCATTAATGAGTTTAATGTTAACTGAAAGCACAGAAATCAAGGAAAACTGCTGGAGCAGAAAACTTTACCACAACTGATTAAACATAAAATCGATACATAAAAAAAGTGAAAATAGTAAAAATACAGTTATACCAAACAACAAGATTGATTACGGAGTTCGTCCCTAATGGACTACATCTCCAGGTTCGCTTTCAAGATGGGGACTGTTTGATTAGGAATGAGAATAAGGTGTTGATTACACAGAGAAGAGACTAGAGTAAATGTGCACACAGGCACTTAAGATCACTATCATCATATAGCCCTCTGAACTAGCTTTCCAACTCCACTTACGGTTTCCAATTCCGACTCCCGATGCTCTCGAAACAATGAAAACAAAACAACCTCTAACCTCCAGAATCTGCATACAAAAACCCAAAAACACCAAACTATTCTTATAGGCTTGCAAATACATTCAAACCTCCTTGACTTCCTTTGAGGTGTATGAGCTAAATTCTGGGGTTGAATTAGGGTTTTTGGTTATGTTTTTCTATCTTGGTTTTTCATGTCATGGTATTCCAATTATTTGAAAACAAACTAAACAATAAAAAACCCAAAAACGACTTTGGATTAGCCCGAAACTGCTAGCTGACAACTGACTGGGTGGAGGCGCTAACGACCCATGTGAACACCTGGAGTTGATCTGTTTACAGGTCTATTATCTCGGAGGCTTGCTCTCCAACATTCGAATCGGCGAAGATGTGTCACATGCTAACGATTTTACATTTTCTCCGCGCAGTTAAGGTCTACTATTCTCAAGCCCATACGACTTACCTCTGTTCAAATGCCCCACTTACTCCTCACGGTTCCCGCGTGGTCAGGACAATGGCTAGGCACTAAGTTATTTATTTTATGTAATGTTTTACATTGTTTTTAATTACATAGGCCGAGAGTTATTTTAAACATAGGTTTAAGATTAATGTGTTGTAATGTATGGTAAGGTTGGAGTTTAGGTTAGGGTTCAACATAGTTTTAACACATGAATGTATGGTTTAGAATTAGGGTTTGGTGGTCCAGTAGGCCCGCAAGAAATCGATGGCCTCCCGCGTGGCACGTCAGCAGAGGATGATGACTGGTTTGAGCACACGTGTTGTATTGTGGAAGAGACTACACCAGATGAGACTCAGGGGGTTCCTTCTGACAGCTGATCCATTTGCCAGATGTCGTACGCCACTCTTTGGATGTTCCACGGGTTGGTTTTCCTGGGTTTTTCTCTACTATCTTTTTTTCTAAACCATTTGGCTAGTTTTGATTGGTTTTGGTTCAAGACCCCTGTGTGGGCCTTTTTAAGTTTTGTTTTGAGACCCCTGCGTGGGCCTTTTACATTGGGTTTTCTCAAACTGGTTTCCCCTCAGTGGGCAGTCGAGTATAGCCTTTTGATTAATTTTGACATAACTCTGTTCAGCACCACAGAGGTCGGCGCCTCGCTGTGTTTTTATTTTTGACCTTATAAATAGATTAGGATTACTTAGAAAAAAAATGTATCTGTAGCATTTTATTTACTTGTAAAGTATTTTGACACACATTATTATTGTACTAACATTTCTTTTCTTGCGTTAATATTTCTTTTGTTGCTCATTATCAAGATTTTTTTGCAATCACACATGAAATCTATCACTCCAATTGTCAATACTATTCATATTTACTACACATTTTTTTTTTACACAATCTTGTAGCAAATATGCTTCTATCTACAAAAACTTCAGCAAAAGTATGCAACACTTAAAAAAGTTGTTGTTGTTGTTTTTTTTTTGTATAAATTAAACAACGTCACTATAACTTGGCTACTTGTCTTTGCTTATATTTTTGTCAACCATAATTACATTTTATTTTAATACAACTCGAGTTTGAGCTTTTGTGATAACATACATTTTTTTTCTAAGTAAAGATAATCTATTAATATGTACAGAAAATTACAGAGAGGACGAAGCCTCAACCAAGTTTAACGTATAGATTCAGCAAAATATGGACTGCCCCAACATTGGGGAAACCAGTCCACTGAGAGCATAAAACCAAAAATGGTATCAATTCTTGAGTCCAGAACCCACAAAAGAAACAGTGAGGTGATGCCCTGACATAAAGTCCAGATAGGAGACCAGATTCCAACCAAAACTAACAAAAACAAAAAGACCAGACATAAAACACCTAGAAGCCACGTCTTAACACCAGGCAACCATGTCCGAACCCCTGCCAGCGACGTCCATATCCCTGGCCGCCACGTCCAGACACCTGGAAGCCACGCCAACCTAGTTGAAGTCATCCAAGATGGGTTCCTCATTGATTGGGCATGCCCACTCATCCGCGTCATTCCTTGACACGCTGCCGTGTGGCTCCCCACCTCCGCCATGTGGCTCATCCGTTAGATGGGCGTTGCCGATCCTGCCAGATGCAACATGTAGAGCAGACCCGTTGTGACTCGAACCACCAGAGGGGTGCGTGGCAGCAGAGCTACCCCCTTCACCATGCTGATTGCCACCGAGTTTCCTACCATGAGAAGTGAAGAGGCCTCCGTCTATCACATTCTTTTCAGTATCTCTGCAATTACTGCATCTGGGAGCGACCTCCTGCGGCAAGTTGGAATTGTCTATCTGAGAGGCAGTCTGAGTATTGTCTTCAGTGAAGAGGATGGAAATAGTAGCAGTAATGACATGCCTGTTCAAGGAGCTACATAACCTGAATTGGGTTGAGTGGGGAGCGGGATGAAGGGGCAAAGGAGAATTAGCAGAGTGGACAGCAAAATCGCCATGAACAACACTTGAAGAACGAGCCAGACCCCGCCCACTTCTTGTGCTTGGATATCTACCGGCCCCATGTCTTGGAGGATGATGCAGTTCAGGGGAAGGAGAGGAGGTAGCGTGCTCAAGGTGTGGCTCAGTCGGAGGGCGAGAACTGCCTCCACGAGTTCCGCCCCTTCGACTTCTCATACGATGTCTCACCATGCTGATATTGCTGGCTGAGTGCTCAGAGGGAGCAGTGACAAAAGGGATGATGACAGAGGGAGCTCTAACAGAGGAATTGCGAGGGGGAGCAGGGTAGCCGAGGTTAGAATGTAGAGACCAGAATGGGAATGGTGAAACCCATTACCAAAATCCACGCAACAGACTAACCAACATCGACAACCAGTTGCAGTGCGAAAGCTGGGTTCATAGGCTTGAGGCGGGCAGTTGGAGTGGAGCAAGGGACACGGTGAAAGAATGAACCGAGGTACCTCCATATCCAGACAGTAAATGACTTTTTGCTGCTTCAGACCTACATTGAATGTTGCCTGCAATGTGTCATGAAGGTGCCTCAGGGTGGTATGGGGAGGGGCGCCATCAGCCAAGTGGCCCGTCCCTTCACCGCCATCCTTCAATGTATCCATTAAAACCGTAACGTATCACCCGCATTCGGGTTGTGATACCATACATTTAAAAAACTATGTGAAAGGAATTAGTTTTTGTATTGTGTTGTAGTTTTTGGAAAAAGTGTACTTTATTTTTTAGCTTGGTTTTAAAATCTTTTAGTTATGTCACTATAACTTGGCTACTAATATTTGCTTATATTTTTGTCAATGACAACTTCATTTTATGGCTTTGAGAGATGCTCTATAGCCTAGTATAGGGGAGATGTGTAGATGTAATGTAAGAAAGTTTGTCAACATTCTTAGATTGTGGCTCATTATGTTCAATTTTTAAGAGGTAAAGGATTTGTAAACATGTACATGTCAGTTCAATTAAATAATAATAAAAGGTTAAAAGTAATATAGAAGGTAGTATGAGGGAGATGTTGTAGTGTTTGTAAAAAGTTAAAGTAATAGAAATAATAAATTCAATTTGTTATATTGTAATTTTGTTTATTAATAAAAATAGGAATAACTTTCTAAATAAAAGAAAATCATAATATATATATGACATTACAATATATAATATGTAAGTAGTAGTTATAAGTTAAGAACCATTTTACCTTATATTACAATAATGATTCCATAACCATATTTAAATTTAACAAGCTACATAGTAGCGAGTACATGCCGCCTAATTTAAATATAGTTAAATTAAAGTAAAAAACTATGAAGATTTGGCAAAATGGAAGCCTATATAAATGCATTTAGAAACCCCAAACAAAATTAGAAGAAAAATACTTAAATTAGAAAATATATTAGAAAAGAAAAGGCTATAATTAATTATACAAAGTCAAAATCTATAATTTTTTAAAGATTAGAAATATTTATTTAGGAATATTATTTTATAATTAAAGAAAACACCCTTCACAAGTCATGGTCAATAAAAAAAATTGTCATTTGATGTCCAAAATAAGCCATGAATTGTAATTTCACTACCAAATTCCACTATTCATAGAGATATTAATTTGACTCATGAAAGCTACAATATCTATCCACCATGTAGAACATGTAGAACTTTTACTCATAAAGTTAAAGAATTTTACAGTGAATTTGAACTCTTTTTTAATGAATGGTTTTGGAACAAGTTATGCAATTTGTAAATTTTAAAGATTTTGATAACACATTGTTAATTATTTTCCTTTATAAATATACCCATTTTCTGAATTTTCTTTTAAATACAAATTATGGTTTTTTCATAAAATTTAAATTACCTAGAACACCAATAAACTTTGTTCAAAGTTGGACTACACTAACGTGTTTTGTTTATTATTACCTTAAAGTATTATATTGCTATGGTACCACATAGATGAAGAAGTTCATAAATGAATTTAATGTTATTGTCCATTTCTATGGACTACACTTATGTGTTTAGTTTATTATTATCTTAAACTTTTATATTACTATGGTCCCACATAAATGTAGTTCATAAATGAATCTTAATGTTATTGTCCATTTCTATTTATGTTATGCTTTACACAAGGATTGTTATTATTGTCCAACATACTCATCTTTTTTGATAAATTGATAAATTTAATATTTTAATAAAAAATAATATTTCTTTTATAATTCTTCATTTGCCCATAACTTTTGTCCCGATTTACAAATTTTTACTAGACTAATGATCCACTTTGGCCTATCTTGTATTTAATTATTTTAATTAGTATATAAATATCATTATATTAAATGATACTTATAAAAGAATAATAAATTAAAATCAACAAAATAATTCATATATATTATATATTTAAAAATATATAATAATAATAATTAAATTTTCTTTATATATATATAATTTTAATTATTAACTTTTCTTTCCCTTAAGGAAAAATCGTAATTTTCATTGTAGTAAGAAAATTACATATTGTAGATGTTGTGCAGAATATGTTGTAAAGTGAGGCGACTCACACATCCAAAAATATCAAAGCTCAAAATGGCTCCACGCAGGGAGTACAATTTTTCAAAAAATATCAAAGTTCAAAAATGCTCCACATAGGGAGTACAAATTTTGTTCTTCCTTTATATACAAAAAGTATAAACAATATATTTGCACTGATAAATATGCAAAATAATATCCATGTAAGAATAGGCTCCTCTGGGCCTTTATGCTCTGAAGTCCATGTATGGCCGGTGATAGTATTGATAGTGTTCATGTTCCTCTGTTCCTGTATCATCCATGTACCTCTAGGCTAGTTCGCAACTTCCTTGGAAAGTTGATCGAAAACCAGGTTGCGCTCCCTGTATAGATGGCGGCAAACAAAGAAATCAAAATGAGTTATGAGTCTTTGTGCCTCTTCCAGAATGTGCCTTAGAGTATAACCATGGCAAGTAGAAATATTGTTTATCCAATTGATAACAATCTTTGAGTCCCCAAAAATTTGTATATTTCTGCAATGTTTTTCTAATGCAAATTGTAGGAGATGTCTGAGAGTAATGAGCTTGGCAAAATTATTTGTACCCATTCCTAGCCCCATTTTAATTTAAAAAAAAAATGTGTATCTGATAGGTAGAGTATAACTTCCCCCCCACACCCACCTTCTTGAGCTGACCTGTCAAAATATGCCCAAGGGTAGTCTCTATTGATAGCTTTAGGTATAACAGTCCTAGTGGATGGTGTATAGTCATCATCAGGGATGAGGTGATAGATGGCCAAAATACGGGTAGAGATGATGTGTCAGTTAGGTATGTTATTCATGAAAATGAGCTAGTTTCGGGCTATCCAAATTGCCCGATAGATGAGGAGAGGAAAGCTTCTGGCTTTGTTCGAGGTTGACAATGCCCACCAGGATTGCCAAGCATCTCGTACAGATGTGCCCTCCCATCAGCTAGGGATATGGGTGGCGAGGAGAGTCGATAGCCACAGGTCCACTGTGACCGAACATAATAGGAAGCTGTGGTCTATGGATTTTGAGCTTTTCTTGTAGAAGCAACACCAAGATGGGTCGTGGAAAGCATGTTTCATGAGATTGTCCCCCATGGGGGCCTTGTTCCTGAGCGCTGTCCACATGAACGGTCGTGATTTAGGGGTGCCTTTAATTTCCACAGCTGGCTCCACTAATGCTCTATAATCAGTGGTTGATGGTCCGCATAGATACAAAGATATCCTTCTTTAGGAGAATATATTCCATGTTTTTCTTGAGCCCAAACTAGTTCATCATCACCCTCTGTGATCCTGATTTGTGATTCATCAAGGGTCGAGAGGTATGAATCACAAATGTGTTGCCAAATTTAAGGGAGATTTAGACAGTGTGTGGACTTCCATGCTTGTAGGAATAGGGTGGTGTTTTCAAGATCCACAATGTGATCAATATGCGTGATGCCAACATTGTTGAGCATCGTGATTAATTCATGTGGGAGCTTGTGTGAGTTTCCATTGCCAATCCAGGGATCCAATCCAATGTGCATCGAGGAGCCAGAGTGTATTTTCTAGGTAATCCTGTCCCTAATGAGAGGCAGGGAGTTGAGTACCGCTTTCCATATGATGGATATACTTGTCTTGTTCCATGTGGGGTGTCTGATCCATTCCAGAATGTTGTGGGGGTGTATGTATTTTGAGTAGGCCACCCTTGTCCATAAGATGCTAGCCCAATTTAGTAGCCATAGAAGTTGAAAAATGTGTCAGACTTTTGATACCCCAACCTTCCCACTTCTTGGGCAAAGCTCGTAACTCCCATCTAGCCCAGGCAAAAATCCTTCCTTCTTGATTACCTTTCCAAAGGAATATGCAACATAGGTTTTGAATCCTGGAGAGAATGCCCCTAGGGATCCATGCTAGGGACATCCAATAGACAGGTGTGGCCTCCATAACGACTTTTATGAGGACTAGTCTACCTGCTCTGGAGAGATATTTATGATGCCATATATTTAGTCTTCTCTTGATCTTGGCCACCAACCATATCCAATCAACAATCTTGTAGCAGTGGGGTTTTAGTCTGTATCCAAGATATCTTATTCCATCATCCAGGGTATGGAGAGTAAATGGGAACCTATGGAGAGTGTATTGAATTTCATGAGGTGAGCATCCTGAAGTAGTGATGGTAGACTTTAAGCTGTTAATCTCCATACCTATTTTTTAGGTCCTATACTACTAGTGTAACCCCTAAATGGGAACCTATGGAGAGCGTATTGAATTTTATGAGGCGAGCATCCCGAAGTAGTGATGGTAGACTTTAAACTGTTAATCTCCATACCTGTTTGTTAGGTCCCTATACTACTAGTGTAACCCCTATTGTTATTAGTACAACCCTACTGTGCCCATGTAGTCCCCATATTGTTATTATTGTGCCCCATATAAGCCCACTATTGTTATTATTGTGCCCTTACATTATTATTGTAATGTCAGCTCTGATTATATTATGATCCCTTAGGCTCATATATATAGAAGGAGGTCTTGTCATTTGTGTCATGGAAGAAATGTTCATTTGTCTAATGTAAAGGAGGTTGCCCCCTTGAAGAGGCTTATTTCTAAGGTGTTGATCTATCTTTTATATCTTTTTGTGAGTTGGTTTCATAACATTTGGTATCAGAGCTTTGGATTCTAGGGTTTCACTGCTCCAAACAGGCCAACGTGGAATTTTCACTATAACTTTTTTTCTGCAACGATTTAGAAGCTAAAAAAAAACCCATTTGATATTAAATCTCGCTGAACCTTGGGTCCAAATTTCAGATTTTGTCTCACTATATTTTTAGAGATATGATTTGAGGAAGTTAGGGTTTTTACAAGCTCCAAAATTTCATCTAAAACAGGTCATCGTGGAAGTTTCGCTTTAACGTATTCGCTACAAAGTTTCAGAAGCTAAAAAAAAAAACCCATTTGAGAAGAAGGTGGTCTGAACCTCAGGTCTGAATTTTAGATCTTTTTTCACTATATTTTCGGATATACAATCTGAGGAAATTAGGGTTTTCGCAGATTCCTGAATTACATCTTAAATAGGTGACCTTGGGGAAATCGTCATAACTTTCTCTCTGAGCATCAGATTGAAATTTCGTAAGAAGTTACCGAAAGAGGATGGACTATAGTTTTCTTTTGATATTTTTCAGATCCGAAGGTCAAAACAGTGACACGTGGCACTTCATAGAAGTTTTCTCTTCTAAAAAGGTATATAATCAGGTCATCTTGGAATATTGTGCATAACTCTTTCTTGGAGAATCCAATTTCGATCAGACTGATGGCATTGGAAAGAGGACGCAGAGGTTTACTACAGGGTGCGATTTAAGAGTTGGAAAATATGAAATTACAGATTTACAGTCGTTTCAAGATCGAGCTCCTAAAATCAAGAAAATGCAATATGAGGAAGTTTGATGGCAAGGATCCGGTAAATTGGATACTACAGATGGAGAAATATTTTGATCTACATGAGGTGAAACTATTACAAAAGGTACATATTACATCTTCATATTTAGAACCGGATCATTTTTTTATGGTATAAAGGGTTGTGTTCTCGTAAAGCACTTGTCACTTGGTCAATTTTCATGGAAGAAATGATAGCACATTATGAGGATACAAAGAGTAACACATTCTTTAGCCAATTGATAAATCTCAAACAAAAGGGTTCAATGGAAGAGCACATTGAGGATTTCAAAAAATTGAAGATAAGGATAAATGATATTCCAGAGAAGAAAATGATTGATGTATTCATAGGGACTTTAAAGGATAACATTCAACACGAGGTTCGTCTTTGGGAACCTGATTCATTGGAGAAGGTATTCAGGTTGGCAAGAAAAATTGAAAGCCGAATTATGGAAACAAGGAATCCTACCACTCACAACTATAAATATGGAAGTTTTTTTTCTTCTAGCCTTCCATAACCTACAAGGTTTACACAACAACAATTTCAAGAAAAAAGAGAAAAAGAGCTTTGTTACATTTGTGATAGCAAACACACTAAAGGTCACAAGTGTGCTGAAAAGAAATTATTTTACATAGATTGTGAAGAGGAGGAAGAAAAGGATCAAGAAGCATCAAAAGAAGAGGATATACACCAGGAACCAACCCCATAGAAAGAAAAAATGAATCTGAACATATCTTGTAAAGTATTGAAAAGAATTACCACTCCTCAAACTCTCAAGATAGAAGGACATATCAAGAAGAAAAAGGTTCAAGAAGTGAAAGATCACATCGAGAAAGAAGAAATGAATCCGACCATATATTTTAATGCATTGGCTGGAATTACCACTCCTCAAACTATTAAGATAGAAGGACATATCAAGAAGAAAAAGGTAATAGTGTTGATTGATTCGGGCAATACGCATAATTTTATTCATTGTAAGATAACCAAGGAATTGAATTGCTTCCTATATCCAACACCAGAGTGTCAAGTGATGGTTGCAAGTGGAGGAACCATAAATTGCTCTAGAAAGTGACATAATATCAAGTTATCCATGGGAGAATATGTATTGAATATCCCAATGCTTTCCATTCCAATGGGTGGTGTTGCTATTGTACTAGGAGTTCAATGGATACAATCCTTGGGTACAGTAGCTTTTAATTTTGAAGAACTTTTCATGAAATTTTCTTCGGAAGGAAAGGAAGTTGAATTAAGGGGTATCACAGGGAAATCGGGAAAGATAATCAGCTCTAATGAACTGAAAAAGCTTCTAAAGAAAGAAAAATGAGGCGTAATTGCACAATTATGTTCACTAGAGGTTCCCACATCGAAATCATCTATTTCTCCAGATCTCCAAAAATTCTTGGACAATCATTCCAAGGTATTGAAGACTCCCAAAGGCCTCCTACCTATTCGTGATCATGATCATTCTATTCATTACATTCCAGGAAGTGTTCCTCCAAACATAAGGTCTTACAGATATCCCTAGAGTGAAATTGAACACATGGTTGCAGAAATGCTAGAGGCTGGTATAATTCAACCTAATCAAAGTTATTTCTCTACTCCAATAGTATTGATGCACAAGAAGGATGGGTCATGGCACATGTGTCCGGATTATAGGGAGCTCAACAAGCTCACTATTAAAGATAAATTTCCTATTCCTGTCATTGATGAATTAATGGATGAATTGCATGGATCAATTTACTTCACCAAGTTGGATCTTCGTTCAGGATATCATCAAATTAGAATGAAGACTGAAGACATTCCAAAAACATCATTTAGAACTCATGAGGGTCATTATGAATTTTTGGTCATGCCTTTTGGCCTACCAATGCACCTTCTACATTTCAAGGTTTGATGAATTCCATTTTCAAACCCTTCCTTAGAAAATTTGTGTTAGTATTTTTTGATGATATACTAATCTACAGCAAGTCTTGGAAGCATCATGTTGAACATGTTGACAGGGTGCTACAACTATTGGAGGAGAAACAATTATATGCAAAAAGATCCAAATGTTTCTTTGGAGTCCAGGAGGTGGAATATTTGGGTCATATTGTATCTCATGAAGGAGTTAAGGTAGACCCTAGCAAAGTTAAAGCCATTAAGGAATTGAAAATCCCCACATCCATAAAGCATCTGCGAGGATTTCTCGGGTTGACAGGGTATTATCGCAAGTTTGTTAAGAATTATGGGAGAATAGCAGCACCTCTAACAACATTATTGAAGAAAGATGCATTTTCATGGACTCTGGAAGAACCAAAGGCCTTTGAACATCTTAAACAGGCAATGTGCCAAGCACCGGTCGTAGCTACACCGGACTTCACAAAAACCTTTATTGTGGAATGTGATGCTTCAGGAAATGGAATTGGTGTTGTTCTAATGCAAGATGAAAGACCCATTGCTTTTGAAAGTCGTCCAATCAAGGGAAAGTTTTTAAACAAAGCTATTTATGAGAAGGAAATGTTGGCAATACTCCATGCACTTAAGAAATGGCGACCCTACCTAATGGGAAGACACTTCAAGGTAAAAACAAATCATGATAGCCTTAAATACTTTTTCGAACAAAGATTATGCTCTGAAGAGCAACAAAAGTAGGTCACAAAGATGTTGGGTTATGACTTTAAAATCATCTACAAAAAAGGGAAGCAAAATGTGGTGGTAGATGCGCTCTCAAGTAAGGATGAGGATGTGGAATCACTGTTGTGTGCCATTTCTATTATGCAACCAGATTGGATAAACGAAGCAAGGGAGGAATGTAAGAATGACAAAGAAGTGTGGGCACTTATTCAAAAGTTACAACAAGATTCCAGTACGTCTGATACATTTATCTAGAAAAATGATTCTTTATGGTACAAATATTGCTTATACCTCTGTAAGAATTCCCAACTAAGACAAAATATTCTTATGGAATTGCACACTTCTCTCTTAGGAGGGTTAAGAAGGAATTTTTTTGGGATGGCCTTAAATCGGATATTCAAAAATTTGTGGCAGAATGTTTGGTTTTCCAAGAAAATAAACTTGAAATAATTAAGACACCGGGTCTATTACAACCTTTATCCATTCCAAGCCAACATTGGGAGGAGGTTTCAATGGATTTTATCACAGGTTTACCCAAGTTTGAGGGAAAGAGTGTCATCATGGTGGTAGTTGACAGACTTACTAGATATGCACACTTTTATGCATTATCACATTCCAAATGTTATTGTAAGTGACAGAGATCCCATTTTCACTGGAAATTTTTGGACAAAATTATTTTCTTGTCTTGGTACTCAGTTATCGCATAGCTCATCTTATCATCCTCAATCTGATGGGCAAACTAAGATAGTAAACAAATGTTTGGAAGGATATATTCATTGCTTTGTATCTGATAAACAAACACAATGGGTCAAATGGTTGCCTCTAGCTGAATGGTGGTATAACACTTCTTTCCATATAGCAACAAAAATGACCCCATTTATGGCACTTTATGGGTATCAACCACCATCCATCACATCATATTTAAGAGAAAATTCTAAGGTTAAGCAGTGGAACATCACATCGAACATCAACAACAAGTCCTCCAACTCTTAAAGGATAACCTCGTGTTGGCACATAATAGAATGAAACAACAGGCAGATCAACATTGCAGCGAAAGAATTTTGATGTAGGTGATTGGGTATTCCTACGGCTACAACCATATAAGCAAATGTCCCTCAAGCAAGCTAAGAAGGATAATAAATTATCACCAAAGTATTATGGTCCGTACAAGGTGTTGCAAAAGAATGGTACTATGGCATACAAATTAGAGCTTCCTGCAGCTTCTCGATTACACCCAATTTTCCATGTTTCATGTTTAAAGAAGGTTATATTCGACAAGCTCCCAGTTCAAACAATATTGCCAAAACTTGATGAGGAAGGAAAAATTATATTGGAACTGGAAGTAGTCACAGAAACAAGAACTCGACACTACAAAATCGATCAATTTCAGAGTATCTTATCAAGTGGAAGAACTTATCCGCTAAAGATTCCACATGGGAGGATGAGAATTTTATATAGAAACATCCACAACTACTCAAGCATTGAGGAAAACACTTTTTTGAAGGAGAGGGGCATGTTGGGTCCCTATAATACTAGTGATAACCCCATTAATATTGTAGTTGCATCCCTTATTAATATTGTTGTGCCCCATAGAATCCCTCTATTGTTATTTTTGTGGATTTATATTATTATTGTTAGCTCAGCTAGGTTATATTGTGACTCCTTAGACTCCTATATATAGAAAGGAGGTTTTTTCATTTGAATCATCGAAGAATTGTTCATTTATATAATGTAAAGGAGGTTGCCCCCTCAAAGAGGCTGAATTCTAAGGCGTTGATCTATCTTTTCTATCTTTTCTTGAGCTGGTTTCATAACAGTTTGGATCAAGTCAGATAACCATTTTAGGTCTATTCTCACTGAAGACATGCATGAACACCCTCAACAACACAAGGCTTTAGACCACTAATGCTCAAGAGTTTGTAGATTTAATGGATAGATGTAGAATATTGACAATACTAGTAGATTACATACATGAACATATATGAATAGCTAGCTACAAGAAGCAAATGAGCTTACTGACTATACTGGTAGATGCATATATAATAATGCATATAAATGTCTAGCTACAGGAAAAAAAGAAGCTTGCAAATTTAACATATGAAAGCATAGATAAGATGACAATTATTTGACCTTAAACACAAAGAAAACCTGAACAAATTGTTCAAGTGCAAGCATAGAACAGAAGAGAAATGGAAATTGAACATATAACAACAAACGAAGCTTGTATTACTAAAGAATGTAGATGAGAAGCTTGAATGAATAGAGGAGGAATAATCTCCAAAAGTTGAATCTATATTACTTTTAGTTTTCAACTATTTATAGCTCTTTACAATGATGTTGAGCTTTCTAAGGCTTCATAGGTCCTAATCTATCCCTATATCTTGCTAATTGTTTGATTCCCTCGATAGGAAAGCATGGATTGGAGGTTTTCCTCTTCTGACAAAGGAATAACTACATTCATATATTTTGGGTAGTTGTTGCTCTGTCTAGGAGCTCTTTCATGCCAGAGATGCCCCACGATCATTCCGTTTGTTTTGGCTGTGTCGTGCTGTGGCTCCACGATTGCTTTGGGTTGATTTAGTTGTGTTGCACTATCTATGCTCCCTAATTGCTTTCCGGCCTCTGCTATGTGGTGGAATGGATCTGCGGCCTCTGTTATCCTTTTAAATGTTCTAATAATGACTATTTTTCTATTAGACACAGAAAAATGTTACAACATGTAAAATCCTGCCTATTTCTGATTCTTTTGGACTTTAGAAGTCCTCAAATATGATCTATGCATCTATCTAGTCCACCCTTAATCATTGTCGCCTGTCGCAAATGGCCTGGTCTCATGTTTCCTTTATATTTCTTTGAAATACGAAAATACACTGAAACTTATGAAAAATCAGTCTCGGCGAACTTCAAAAATTATGAATTTCCCTTCCCGAACTGTTTTGGGTCCAGGATTCATCGTAATTGGTGCTACCCCAAGGTTCCTTTGTATATCATTGTATAACTAAATATATGAGAAATGCATTAAAAAATGCTTGGGCATGGACTTGAAATGTTATAGAATATCATTCATAAGGGCGTCAGGTCTGGCATTATTGCATCAGCCTTATATATATGCAAAGGCCCTGCCCCATGGTTTCGCTGATAGCGATCCAGCGATGTAACGTGGGCCGTCGATCCATGCGTGTGATCGACAGTCGATGTTTAATCGCTGATCGCAGTCACAATCTCCATATAACCTACACCATTACTCCACCAATACCTCCACCAATACTTCCGCTAATGCGACCTACCGATAGAAATCATCAACAACTACTGATCAGTGGTGTTGAGTTTCGATTGCCACTGCTTGGGACCACTGATTTGCAATTTGCTGCTTAGATCTGGGCCGTTGATCAGCCAGATCTAATGACAGCTGTGCATTCTTGGGTTTTAAGCCTACGCTAAGGGTTTTCGACTGATTTTTAAGCATTTTAGCCTCCCGATAGTGATTTTCAGCCCTTCCAAGGACTTTCCTCCCTTGCTTGTTTCGATCGATGGATGATCCTTGAGCACTTTTGAAGACTTAGGGAGTGCTTTGCAGCATATTTGGATCCAATTTTGGGCATTTTGTTAGCAAATCTAACAGGTATAGGCATATGATGTACAGTCTGCACAAGCACACAACCTAGAGAATAAGAACAAACCATAGTAGTAGGAAGGGCGACGCGCGTTACCAATTCTCGATGACGAAGCATTCGATCAAGTGCGCGGAGTACTGAATAAGGTTTACTAGACGAAACGAATTGATTGGGACCTGTGCGTGCTAGAGGTTCGATGGGCATATATGACCATGTGCAAAAACCTGAATGCGGAAATGATTCCAAAGGTGTGAAAGAGAGTGGAACCCAAGATTTCTGAAACAAATACCAAAAGGAATCCACATGTAATATCTCCTGCAGTTATGACATCGCATGAAGACCAAGATGAAGGAATCACACAAATACGCGAGGATAACCATATAAGGATTTGGGAAGCCATTCAATGGGGGAACCTTACACTTCGCAAACTTGAAGAAGATTGGGTACGATTAAGGAAGAAAAGCATGTTGATGAACCCTGAGATTAAAAGAGTGGAAAACTGGGTCATGCAAGCATATCTCATCGATAGACCAAGAATGAAAAGGTAAGATCTGGATGGTCATACCACTGCATTAGAAGAGTGTCACTGAGAATTTATCATTCTATTACCATGGCTGAGACCGCACCTTACCAAATGCAATAACAAGGGAAGCGCACCATATAAGATAAAGCACACGGCACCGGGTGTTGTGAGGGAAATTGAGGAATGTCCACGGACTATATTAGAATGTGAATTGAAGTATCATGTAGGTGGTACAACCACCTGACTAGCTCTAGGAAGCATAGTCTCAATGCTCTAGACATTTGAAAGAGAGTGCGGGACTCTAAATGAGTCTATTTGGGAACTGCGCGGTGAAGGAGGTGCATGCAGAATCAGCATGGTACAAGGTTTGCGCCCACGTAAGAGGGGCTATGCTGCCACATGGGTAGGCAGGGAAGTAATCATTGATGTCACTGTTCATGAAGAGATGTCCAATTTAAGGCAAAAGGGAGTGGGCAACGGGAAATTAAGACACAAATTAAGAGCTAGATTTTGGACGATCTTCCACCAAGGATGCATTAATGACTTAGAAATGGGGGGGAAAATCAAATTCAAATTCAAAAGACGCTATAAAATTCCCAAGGCTAGCCATGAGACAACACTTGTTTGTTTGAGATTTGAGCTATTATGAAGAGCACAATGTGTTGAGTGCCGAGTGGTATTTGAGCCCCCAAGTTCGCGAGCAACCATAGACAGTTCAGATAAGATGAAAAATACTAGGAGAGGTGTGGGTTTTGTAGAGAGTACCACAAGGAAGCCACGCAGATCCCTATGGTGCAGGTGGGGGATGCACCAGAAATTCCAAAATCACCTCGGACGCCAAGGCCCAAGAAGGATACATAGGCAATAGGACCAGTCTGCATGTCCCCATGAAATCCACGGTTTGGTAAACTTTCCATGGAAGAAAAGGGAAAGGTTGTCAACCTAGAGACAAATGATGAGGAGGAAGACCTATAGGCTTTCATAGAGGAGATAGAGATGGATGAACAAATGGAAGAAGACATCCAGCCAGTGCACACTGCAGTAAAATTGCCCGAGTATGTTCCTCTGCAGAAAGGGAAAGCTAAAGTACCCAAGGATTTGGATGCCGCTAAAAGTGCACTTCAAACCCCGCTCCTCCCAGATGGAGTTCTGTTTGAGGGCTTGGTTCTGGAACGTGTGCCCACAATGAAATTTGAATACTGGGACCTCGCAAATAGTGAAAAGTTCCCCCATTTACAAATGGGGAACCTCATGAAACAAAGCAAGGAGAGGTTAGTTATAATGCTGAAGCTGCAGAAATTGTTGCACGATGTGGAGAAGGGGCTACTCCACCTCCTATAGATTCCGCATTTTCACTATGCACTGATCACGATCTTTGTCATCAGGTAGCTACTTTGCCTGGTGCACGATGGGTACTTATGGCTGGAGGAGCCAATTCCCATCATGGCAGAGCTTATTCACAGGATTTCCTGGCTTCCCTATAAGGGAAGGGACCCCACAGAGATAGTTGGCAAAAGCAAAGATTTGGCACTCACAAAGGCCATGAAGAAGAAGTATAAATTGGAAAATAAGAAGAGAGGCTACATAATAAGTAGCATTCAAGACAAAGGGGTGTACACAGCCACCCAACTACTGGTCAGGAAGGTGATGAGAAAATTCCGTGGAGACGAGGTACCAACACCAGTCATTACACTAGTAGAACAATGTGCAGAGGGGGTCCAATTCAACTAGGCCGCCTTCCTCTGTGAAGAATTCCTCACCAAATGTAAGGAAGTTCAGGAGCAGGGAAAGACTTTCCACTACTCGTGGTTGCTCTTGTCCATTTTACTGGTGACAGGGGAACTACCTAAGGATAGTTAGTTCCCTCCTCTTAAACAAGACTTGCCAGAGGCCGCAAAATATGCATCGTTCTGGGCTACGAAGGATGCCACACAAATTTGCAAGACTAAGATCTTCTGGGTGCTCATGGAGGTGAGCATTTAGATGTGGATTAATAGAAGGCTATGCCTATCCCCCACAATGTACAATAGTTTGTGGAGCTTTGTAGACTTCAAGGTGGATATGCACAATGTGTCTATCAAGGCGCATAAGGATCCTATGTAGAACTAGACCAAGCTTCCTTTCATCGCAATTGATGATGCCATCTTCTCCGTTCTCGACTCATGGCCTCCTGAGTGGCACACCTCAGATCTAGTAGAAAAAGATAAAACGATAGCACAAAAGCAGAAGGCTGCAACAATGTTCTATGTCATAAAGTTGGCCCAGCAGAGGCGCAATGAACAAGCAGCCGCGGAGGTAAGGGCCACCTGCAAAGTAGCAAAGGTAGCCGCAAAATAGGCAAAGGCTACCGAAAAAGTAGCAACGGCACAAGAAACAGGAGCCACTATGACACTGGAGGAAGGAGGCCAAGACGTGTCTAGAGGACAAGGAATAGATATAGTAGAAGGCATGAAACCAAGCACAACGTCCACTCAACTAAAACGGCCACACGTCACGGAGCGGTCTAATCTGCAAAAGAAGGCCAAAGCTTCTAAATTAGACATTGAGCCCATTACATTGACAGAGGGTGGCCTCTATGACATCGGCAACACTGTTCACAAGGTCACCTGGGAAGCGTTCTAGGAAGCTATGACGGAGTAACAGATTGTGTTGGGGGCCCTAAGGGTGCAGCTACATGAACTTCAGGCGCGGGCCCCCCAAGAAGGAACAGTCATTGCCTACGGTGCCACAGGTACATCAGTAGCAGAGCAAATGCTGCACGCGAGAATGGAAAACCACCATAGTGCTACCAAAAGGAGCGCTAACAATGGAAAGCAAGGAGGCCTGAGCCATGGTGGGCAAGATCAAGGGATTTTTCCTAAACTTGGCTACCCTTCCATGGGATACATTATATCAGTTGCAGGACAGAGAAACAGTAGAACTCCGTAGTAGGCAAGGACGTGTAGTGCAGATGCTCAGCGAACAGAGAATCAACATTGAGCAGCGTAGTCTCCAGTGCGATGAAGTGCTTGCGCAGAAGAAATAACTGGAGCAAATGGTAGAGGAAGCATGTCACCATGTTTTGGAGCTAGAAATCACAACAGACCTACCAGTTGGAGTGTGAATCCACAAATTAGCCAGTGGATTTCGTGAGGCAAAGGAGGAAGCAACAAGGGTCTAGCTGGACCTTAATCTTTATATTGCTGAACTACGATTAAAGGCGCAGTCCTCTATGCCCTTGGAAGTTAGGGAACAACGCACTGGCGCTATTCAGAAAGGGCTAGAGGAAATAGGATAGGTAGTACAGAATTGCACTACTATCTTGGAAGAATCCTTCGTGGTCCTCACTTCATTACAACAGGACCCCAACATACAGCGCCTGGAAATGGAGGCACGAGAGATTCAAGTACACTATGACAGTGTGCATGGAACGACACAGACAGTTGTCCTGACGTAGAGGATTACAAAGCTACAACAGGCAAAGGCATTGAAGGAAAAGGTGGATTCCACACGACAAAAAGAGGCAGTCCTTAAAGCACATGTCTAGCCTTGGATTGATGAGGCCTTCCTTATCACTATGGACATCAAAGGAAAGCTTGCATAGATGAAGGCGATGCATGCCTTAAGATAGGGAGTTGCCCCTGACAGTGAGACCTCGGCTGAGAATGTAGAGCAGATCCAACAAATTGCAGATCAATGCGCCGCAGACCTTAGGGAAGCGAAGGAATGGTTGGAGGGGGTCCATGCCAAGATCACGACACTAGCGGAGTGACACGGGACGAGTCACGATGATTGTGTTGGGGGCCTGTTGGGCATGGAATCCTCCCATGGCTGGTTTTGGGGCTCAAAGCCCAAGTTTTGGTCGAAGATGGTGTAAAACTCTACGAATTGTGGGCGCGGAGCGTGAAGTGTACAATTGAGTCATAGGGTTGTCTACCCTAAGCATTGTATTGTAAATTAGTGTAAAGTCAACCTACCCATGGTCTGCAGACCACGAGATTGTATAAATAGAGTGAGGCTCTAAGTTGTAAAGTCAATTGAGAATAGAGAGAGTAGCGAAGGAATGGTTTGAACTTAGAATAGAAGTCTAAGTGTCTTGGGTTGTAATAGAAGGAAGAGGCTCTATAGATGAGTGTGCAAAGGCCTATAAGAGTTCGTAGTTGAGTGCACAGACCCTTGTAGCTGAGTGTGCATGGTGGAATCGAGTCTGTAAGTGGGACAAGAAGCTAATAAAGAGAAGTTTATCCTAATTCTGTGTAATTAATGTGCTTTATCCTCTTTATGTTTATATTTGTTTATGTCTTGCGCACACTGATATGAATGATGATTATGTTGTAATAACCATAAATTTCACACACAAGTTAAGTAATCATTTGAATAACAAGATACTTGGGTATTAAAAGGGTCGCGTCCCGAGTAGGGTTGCGCAGAAGCTGCACTGCAGATCGCGAAGGGATTGCAAGTGCACACAGTCACAGGTCAGACCCCGGACCTCGAGAAGCCCATCAAACATCCCAAGGGTGCAGGAACTTGGTTCTAGTACCCTCCGATACGACTTCAGGTGAGACCTCAGTCCGTGCTCCGCAGACTATTACTAAAAGGGCCAGTAGTACCAGGATTTGGTTGGCTAAATACTTGGGTCAGACCCCACTAAGCCAACAATTTCCAACCAACAACTCCATCTGATCCCAAGCCTCATTTTTGTCCAAAGATGCCATTTATCCAACCATGGCCTCATTCTAGTGTTTTCCATCCTCTGAATTCACTACCTCCCTAATAGTTCTTGGATCATCATTAGTAATAGATAAATCAAAATTTTAATAGAAATAAAATGGACTATACCTCTCTGTCTACCTACACTCTCAAATTGATCTCCTCAAAACTAGAGTGTGCAACTCTTCCTCTTTAAATTCTTGTTTTCTCGTAGAGTCTGATTATTCCTCCTTTAGATCAAATTCTATCTTCTCAGGTTCCTTTGGTAAGAATTCATATTTAATAACATCTTTCACCTATCTAAACACAACATCTCAACTATACACAACCTTCCTTGTTTTTAGGTTCCAAATCTTTTAACCTTTTAAGCCATCCTTATACCTAATAAATATGCACCTTTCATATTTATTATCTAACTTGGTTCTTTTCCTTGAGAAGTCATCTGTAAAGGAGACATAGTACATAGACTTACGCAAAGATGGAACCAAAATAGGTTCAAACACATCACTGTGCACAAGCTCTAATATCCCTTTCACCCTCTTAACACACAAGGGGAAACTCACCTGATTTTGCTTCCCATATACAAAATATTCATAGAAATTGAAATCTAGAGAGAAACTAGACATACCTTCTACCATACCATTACCATGCAGTATTCAAAGGCCCTTATCTCCAATATGTCAAATTCTTTGATGCCATATCATGGTCTTTTCTCTAGAGACCACTAGATTTTAAGCTCTACTTATAGGAACGACAAAATTGTTGCACCCATCAATAATAGTGCTACCCACAAGTTTGTACAAAGTTCCAGTCTGAACTCCTCGCATCAATACTAGTGCTCCCCAAACCGTCTTGTAGGTATCTTTCTCCAACATTATTTTTACACCTGCATCATCCATCTTGCTTATAGAAATCAGATTTATGGTCAATGCAGGAATACGTAGAACACCACAAGTGTACTAATCCTTCCACCTTGCAACTTCAACATGAATTTTCCACGTGCCATGATTTTGACCTTCCTGAAATTGCCTAGGAAGACATCACCAACATCATATTTCTCATACTCGTAGAACTACTCCCTATGGAGAGTAAAGGGAAAGGATGCACCCGAGTCAATCAACCATGCCTTATGATTTACATGTGTACTTGAAGAAGAAGCCAAGTACACATTCCCACCTTCATTTGAGGTGGTTTTTTCCTTTGTAGAAGGAGCATCATCAAATCCCTTTCCTTTCTTGGAAACTTCAGATCTATAGTCCTTTTTGTAGTGCCCTTCCTTTCTTCATTTCTAGCATACCTTCATAGATTTTCCTGGAGATTTAGATCTCCCACTTCAGGACTTATTTTTGTTTTATTTTATGGGTCTGTCCTCTCACAGACAAGGTATCTCCATTCTAGCTCTCCATATTTTTCTGTCTCATCTCATCCAACAACAAGGATGAGACTATTTCATCAAACTTCAAGGTAGTTGTATTGCTACCTATAACAACAACCATATTATCCCATGAATATGGTAGAGAAAAAAATAGAATGATACACTTATCTTCCTCTAAAATTTTAATATCAACATATAAAAATTGGCTCACCACAGTATTAAAGGAATTTAGATGCTCTGTCATGGAGTCTCCATCCTTCATTCTTAGGTTATACAACGTTTTCTACAAGAACAAATTTGTCACCAGAGACTTAGATTGATATGAATTCCCTAACTTTTCCCACAAAGCCTTTGTTGTAACTTCTCCTCAAACATTCAACAATACTAAATCTGAGATACACAACAATATCATGCTATTTCCTTTCGATACAACTTCACCTAGTCTTTTGTTGACATTGTCATTGGTTTAGTACTATCGCCATCTCCTTTAACCACAAGAATCGATCTCATAGTTCTTCCACTATAACAAGGTCTACCATAGGCCTAATCACAACCGCTTAGAAAAAAAGACATCCCCTTGAAGCCAAAACAAATTTGATACAAAATGTATGTTTTAACCCTGTACAAAAATCACCCACAAATGAATTCTTAAAATAGAAAAATATACAATGGTGAGAACATGAAACAAATATACACAAATATTTTCCCCCAAATCCCAAAACTGTGACTACCATATTGATTTTTCATTATATTCCTTTCAATGTTAAAATACATATCTATACATGCAGAAGCATTCATAAAACCCCAATCCATTCACCTTGGATTTAAACATAACCATAGTTCCCTTGACCTGATCTACAAGATACCATGGGCATAAAACCATCATGCACGAAACCATGCAAACCCCATGCACAAAACCATCGGTATGTACACGCACCATATTTGGGTCCGCCCCCCATCTTTGGGTACTCCCAACTATTATCGAGTCTTCGTAAAATAAAAGTAAAAATTGGGGCACTGCCCCAGACCCCATGGCGTGTGGAAATAATATAACACACATCCAACATAAAGAATATTCTTACAACATTCATAATACATGCATGAAATAGTGTTGGATCTAATATCTTCTAATGATTAAATGAAATATCCAAGTACACAGTTACAATGATGAAAAACTAGCCCCAATAGTGGAATATAAGGCTACCACTTGCTTTTCCAAAGAATGATATTCTCCTATGCACAAATAGATAATCCAAGGCCATTTCTCCAAAATTCCACTCTTTGAGTTATGAGGCCTTATTTATAACAAATGAAAGTGACCATTGAAATTCCTCATGACCCTTCACCTTCCTATAACCTATGGACTTCCATATGACTCTTCACATTCCACAAGTGTCACTTGGACTTCCTCTACATTTAAATTTCTTATTCTCATAAAAGACAAATTACACTAAAAAATGGAGGATATATAAGACAAAATTATAATAAGACAAATGAATATCTTGAGAGTGGAGTTCATTTGTAATGTATGAGTGTAATGCTTTGAACTCTGCTGCAATATTTTTGACTCTTGATGGTAGATCTACATTGTATCACATTTTCACCTCTAATGCATCTGATAGTATGGATTTGGAGTTTGTTTGTATACTACCCCACAACATGGATAACTTCATATGAAATTTGGTTGGCTCAGTCACTTACTGTAGAATGGTATATTTGGTCACCTATAAGCTTTCTCGATTTTCTTTTTGTCTTGTTCAATAAGCTCTTTCAAGTCCTACTTGATGACATCTTTATTCATTATTTTTCCAAGTGGGCCCACAAAAGGAATTTTATGAATTTGTTACAGCAACTCTAAACTGCTATTTAATTAGACATAGGAAGCTGTAGTGTTGATTACCTGCTCACCAAGCTAGTTGTAATTATGAGTGTGTAGCTTCAATCTTCTCTATCCGACTTGGCTACTAGTCTGTCCTTCTTGACCAATTGTTCAAGAATATTCATTTACTTGATGTCCCAATCCTACATTAGATCCATAACTATGAATGCAACCTTGAGAACCTTCAATATTTCTTGATATATTTTCTCGATTTCAACTAGGGGTGCCATCACTTCATGTAAGAGGATTATCTTATTGTAAAGTTGCTTCATAGTATCCTCCATTGGTTTTAGTTCTTCAATTATGGAAGACCACATTTCTATCATGTTGGTACTGGTAGAAGACAACTTATGATTCTCTGCAACAAGATGATCAACCTGTTGTTTTACGATAGTCATCTCCTTTTGTAGTTGTTCATTCCGACTCAAAATATTTTCTATATTATCCTATGGTGTTGTCACAAAGGCCACATTTACTACAATGACAACACGAGGATTCCTCTTGGTGTTTGATGCTATAACAATTTCTATTTCTATGGTAACAAGGTGAACAAGGTCATCAGGATAGTACCTTTGCCTCTCCTATAAAATTCTCTTCTCCAGTTGTTTGAAGGTAAATTTTGATATATCCATGACCTTTTCATTAGGTGAAAGAACAATTCCCATCTCGTTGAATGAGAGATGGCCACCAGTGAGAGGAGGCACTGATTTAATTTTTGGCTCATACGCAATAGGTTCAGTATCTTCCTCTTGTTCTAGCTCTGCCTCTATGTCATGGGTCATTAGTTCTTCCTCCATGCTCTGTGCATATTCTTCTTCATCTCCTCTTCCTCCAACTATTTTTGTTGTTTAACTTCCTTTACTCTCTGCTTCTTTAAGGTTTCTTCTTGTTGCTTCTTTTGTAACTTCTCTGATTCTCTCTTCTTTAACCCTTCTTTCTTTTAAGAAATTCATGCTACTTCTTCTTATATTGTTCTTCCTTCTATTTTTTCTCATCCGCCATTTTCCACTCTTCCACTTGCTACTTTTCTTCTTCTTTCTTTGTCCATTTATCCTCCCTTTTATTTATTTGTTTCCTTGCCACTATTGCACCTTTGCAAAGAGAATTTTCCTTAAACTTTATTCTTCCCTCCACTATTGAATCATCATTTTGCCTCTTCTTCGGTGATACAATATTAGCTAGGGCGGTCACTTCCTGCTGAGTCTCTTCCATCTGTGTATTGGTACATGTGTAACATGAGAAGGGCTTGCCTCATCACCTGGTTGATTCTGCCTTAAATGCATTGTACCAGTTCTTTATCTTTTCACATTTTGGAAATGACATGGATACATATGGCTAAGTGTAACACATATTAGTACAATTTTGTATGGAGACATTCTTGGGGTCATAAACGTGAAAGCACATTTATCCAAACTAAAGGAATAAAAGTTCTTTGATCTCAATTTCAACCTCTTTAAGGATTTTAAGCCCATATGATCCAATTTGTAAAGGAATATAGGGCCATATAGACTTCTTCTTCCTTTGGAGCTGTGCAAACAAACCTGTATTCGGCTGGTAAGCAACTTCCTACACGACCACCTTATTAGTCACATATCTCGGCATAAGATGGGGTGGAGGTGTAACACCCCGAAGGCTCTAATGTATGTGCCTTGTGGTGAAGTGAACCAATTAGCAATCTCACTGAGTGTCTCCTTCACTTGATCTATCATGTACAGAGGTTCCATCACAAAGATCATCTAATATAATAATGCGAATAAGTGCTTAGCTAGTCTCTTATATACTCCTTAAAAACTAACTTCTGGCTTTGGTCTGTAATATAGATGAACATGTAGTTTATATTTAGGGGTCTAGTTCCATTTCATTCATGTGAATGCATAGTGAGTGTAGATTCCATCCGGAAGATAGGTAGACATATAAAATTTTAGTGATTGATTGAATTCTAAAGCTTTCTTCACATCTTGTACTTTGGTCCACAGCTGTTGAGCAAGGATTTCAAACCAATTCAAGATCCTACCTCTACAAACAATTAGGTTGGGTAAATAAATCCACCCTTCTTCAAAATATTTTGCGTTCTTTCACCCATGCAATATGCAACACATTTCCATAAGGTACTGATAGAATTTTCCCAACTACTTAGTTTTGTAAATTGCGCTTAGCTTTTGGAAAATCATTTTAGGCTCTTGACACCATTATTTAATAACCTCCTTAGTTTTCAAGTTAGCCCAAGTTGCATAGAATTGTGAGTTCAAGTATTACCCAAGGGTTACAAGCTTATAATAGGAATGAAAATCAAGTGGATGGTAGGTGGAAATATCCTTTCCATTTTCACTGTTGAGAATTAGATTCTTACTATCGAAGTGTTGGGGAATCCATCCAATAGATTCTGCATAGGGTAGCACTAGAAATTTGCATGCTACTTTATAAATTTTGGTCCTCTTTATGTTAATGTATAACTGCACATCTTATGGTTTCTCCAAGAATTCATTTTAAATAAAGACATATTTTGTATCCTTCCATGAGACTTTGATAGATTTATTGATGAAACAATATGTATCTGATAAGATTGGTACACTTGGTTTGGAACATTCCACTACCTCCTCAGTACTGTTTTCTAAAGTTTCTCTTAATGGAACTTGTCAAATGGTGGGAGGAATTTTCTTTACAGAAGATGAAAGGATAATGTGTTATGTATCTACAACAATTAAAAGTGGAAAATCACTTATGGAAAATAAATATTAGTTTTAGAAATCTCCTATATATCACATGCAAACTATGCAAAAGATAATGATTGAGAAAGGATTGTGCAAGTTGGGAGAACAAGCTTAGAAAAGTAAGACAGGGTGGCTTCACTAGCCACTGGAAATGTACTCTATGCCAAGGAAAAGAGAGATATAAAAGTGGTGTGCAATTCGTGATCATAGTGCACAAGGGATTCAAGGCTGGAGCTTAGAACTACATAGTGTGCACTTCTGAGGGATAGATTTTTCTCTTGTGTGCAGATTGCATCAACAAGAAATAGGGAGAGGCATATTTCCAATTAAAAGTGAGTTGTGTGCTAGGGAGGCTAAAAAAGGGTGCAGGTCAAAATCATAGTGGGAAAGGGATTCCTCACTATGATTTGGAAATGCACAATGCGTTATAGGAATGATGCTTCTTCTCGGCTGGCTGTGGGTCATAGTTATAGTGAGTAAGGAGTGGATGCTTGTTTTCTACAAGTGTGCATTGTGTTATGAGAGAGATAGAATCTCAAAAATGGCTAATTTATGATCAAGAATAATTCAATAGCACAACAAAAGTGAGAGAAACAAGTTTCAAGTGTTCATATATCCTCTCACAATCATGACTAGAAGGTTAACGGTCATGGAATGTGAAGAGTTAGTAGAAATGTCACATGTGATAGAAATATGACACTTGTAGCAGAAATTATAGACAAAAGAAACACTTAATATGTAAAAAGAATAAATCAAACACCACTAAATAAAGCAAAATCGACACTAAAAATGACAAAATCAAACAAGAGAAACACTTTGAAAAACTTACCAAGAATCAACACACTTGTAACCAAGAGTGAGGAAAGGATTCTTGCAATGAGAAAATGTGCTCAACTCAAAGTGAATATTGATTGTGACAATGAACAATGAGTTGGGATGTTTATAAAGGAAAACTACATGCAAGTTAAGATTAGGGTTTCAGTTCATGCTTGCCACTTGTCACTTGATCACTGGGTTAGGTGAATGAAGTGGAAGAAGATCTCTATTTTCGAGGAGTGCACTCTGCATGCCAGCAAGGAGCATGCATGTGTGAAAGATAAGGAGAATGTATTTGTTGGTGAGGACGAGTTCACACTTGCTATATGTAGGAAGTTTGCTCAAGCTAAACTTCAAAAGTGTGTAATTTCCCAAGAGAGCGCAATTTCCACTTACATTGCATGTGTGATCACTAAATTTGGAAAGTTCACTTTGACTGGGAGATAAATATGTGTTTTCATTATTTTATGAGGCATGCATGTCAAGTGAGGAAGGTTAGATATATCATAGAGAAATATAAGGCTTTTCTTATCTTTAGAAAATCAACAAACCAACTTCTAAGAGATAATAAAGCGACACCTGGGTAAATTTAACCTAGGATAAAAGGTATCACCTAGAGATGACGAAGGATGATCAATATTTAAGAAAAAATGAACAAATGAGAAGAAGACATAATATAAATTGCTGTGATAGCTCATGAAAACATAAGTAGTCTCCAAAATTGGATGAGGAAAAATTTTGGAGGGTCGTTGTTGCAGTGACAACACTTAGAAACATAGTGGAAGAATTCTAGCTTCTCTGTTTGGGATTCAATATTTCATATACAATCTTGATACTTTAGGAATTATTAATTCATTGTATGGATAAACTCAAATTTTCCACTAATCCTGGTTAAATATATAGTCCCTTCCATTTTGAGTCTCAACTTATAAGACAATCAAAAGACCTATCATAGATAAACTATTTTGATTATGGAAAGGATAATAAGTATACCGAGATTTTGATGTTTAGAGTTAAATAAAATTCCATGGTGTTGTTATGTTGCCATCGAACCTATTTAGTACCCTGAAGAAGTCACCTCAAGGAATCACAAGCATAGATTTTCTCCTAGTAGGTTTGTTTAGTACCCCAACGAAGTTGCTTTCTTCACCTCTCCGTGCAAGAATCCTTTTTCTTCTTCACCTCTTTAAAAAGTTGCTAATAGAATGTTTAAAGGGACTTATTTATTTTGAAGGTGGAAGAGGGAATCCATATTATTTCATTGTAATAGAGGTTGTTCCTTATCTAAGGGATTTGAAAGATAATTAAAGTTAACATGCTCATTTAAATTTTTCTCCTTCCTTTCTCTACTCGATTGAGTTAGCAAGTGGAAACACAGTTCAAGACAAGACCAAGTCAAAACAAAGGTTCTAATATAAATATGGTATTCATGGCTCTACTAGAGGATCTCTGTCTAGAGTGAATCATATTTTCTATCTAGACATCATTAATTTGAAACATTTTTAGATTCAAGAAAAGAACAAAGTTGTAGGTTAGCCAAGAGTTGCAAGTTACTACAATTCTCCTTTTCAAAGCTTGCCACACAGCCTTAGAGCCGACAAAAAACATTTATGTACAGTCTTATTGAAAAACAAAGAAAAATAACAACAAAAGAAAGAAAATTAAAAACAAAAAATGTAAAAGAAACATGCAATGTAAGCTAAATAAATGTAGTTAGTCCTAACCTAAATTAAGGGGCTAGAAGGTTGGGAATAAGTAAAGTGAAATTTCCAATGCAACCATAAAAGTTGCTCCCAACCCTTGAATTGAAAGATAACAATGGGTGAAACCTAATTAGCATAATATGTAGTAAGAGGTATGAATAACCATACCATATTCCCATGAAAACGAAGGTGTGTACTTCAAACACAGCAGTGTGAGGTAGATGTCTACTATGTTTGGTGATGGTAAGAAAGATGATGAAAGGAGATGCCTTAGAAACACCTCTCATACTTACATGCATAAAAATTTTGGTTGAACTCATGAAGGTGCTTATTATGAGCCATTGAACTCATAATGTATGATCCTTCTAACCGATCTACAACAAGATCATAAGAAAACCAGTTTGAAAATTTTGCAAATATAGATTCTCAACGAACACATCTGCATCATTTATAAGATCAAGTGATGATATGGTAGATTGATATTTGATTAGATGATGAATCACATATAAATAAAACATTATCAGGGTTAGTGTGTGGATCAAATCTGATGATGGGTGAGGATGAAGGGGTTTCAAGTCGAAAGATTTGACAAGTATTCAACACATTCTTCTTTTCTAGATTCAAGGCCAAAGATTTGTACAAAGTGGATTCCATCAACATGGATTTATGTGTCTGATAAAAAATTCTATCTTGAGGATTGAAGAAATCAATGTGAAGATGCGAAACATCCTTCAAGAGTGAATCAACATCTAATGAGACAATGATGATAATAGAAATTTTGCAAGAAAATTTTAATCTGACTAAGTTCAAAAGTTTCATCAGGGTAGCAAGAACTTGACATAAACATTGAAGTGTAGATTGAAGTGTCTCGACTTCCTGACAAGACTTAGAAATTTCAAATGATAAAAAATCAAGGATGGTCAGGTCATCATCTGAATGATAAAAACTTCCATCATTTGCATTAATAAGATCACCATGAGCCAAATAAGAGTTGTTCAAATCAAGAGATTCATGGAATGGTCAATCATCACCAAAGATATTTTCAAGATTACGACATAAATGTTCAATGATTAGTATATCATCCTCTTGAAATCCTTCATTTCCTTATGTTAGTTTAATATCTAATTTTGACAAACTAGGGGATTCATTACACATATTCCGACATGAGGTATGGTCGAAGGGGATAGATATTCTTGTAAGTAACTCTTCAATCCTCATATCGGATTCTAATTGGAAGTTATGCAAATCTAAGTCATCTTGAAAAAAAAAAGAATCATCCATCAAACTTGGATAATCATCATCATACAATTTTGCAGAAATAAGATGATCAGGATAATGTTCTTCTAAGGACTCAACATGATTAAAGGATTTGAGATCAACAAATTGGTTACTGTTGTGGAAATCAACAACCCCCCATGTTAATTCTAGCCATAATGAAAAATGGGGACCCTTTTTTCTCAAATTTTTAATCTTAATAAGTTAAAACCTTTTTATTTTCCTTTAATATTTTCTTATTATTTGTAAATAAATTTAATATAGACCATTTTAGGCTTAGAAGCATCACAACTAGGACTTAGTTGATTTGGAGCTTTAGACTTACTTTAACACATTATTTTCATTTTAAAAAGAGGCAAACACACTCATATCTTTATCGCTCAACATGTGGCCTGACGCCTAGATGTTGGCCCTTTACTTTATGCATGCTTTCATTTTTGTCAAGCTTCCTTTAGCAGGATTATGTGTTCAGGACCCATGCGAAGATGAATACCTCGAAAGATGATCAGTTCTAGCCCGGCCAGTCATATCAGAACACCCATCATCCTGTCAATCATAACCCGAAGCATTTCCTTTGTGACCTTTTTGAAACTGAAAGGATAAAGCTACTGGGACATCTCATCATAAATGGGTCCCATGAGCTCTTTTGCGATAGGATTTCCCTTTGTTATATGAACCTGCTCTACTTATTTTGTAATATAAGCACTTAAACTAAGGCTTCATTGTCAGATTGACTCATGAGGCCCACCTTACATATAAGTTGGTCCTTATTGGTACATGTTGGTACATGTGCCACATAGGTTCACTCCCCATCAGCTCAGCTCACTCATTTTCGAAGATGGTAGCTAAGCGCTTTATTTTACCTTTTGGGCTTCAAGCTTGTAGGATGGCATAAGAAAACACATCACCTCCTAGCTGTCAAATCCATCTAGTATAATTATTCCATTGGTCTCAATTGATCGATGTCATTATGAATTGATAAATTTAAAGTTAGGCCTTTAGATGTAACTCACTCTTTTACTACAATTAATCGTATAATGACTACATTTAACACATATTTTAACACTCTCGAGATTGATTTAACCCCCTTTTATGCTTGTTTATGCTTTGTTTATGGTAACTCCTCTTACCCTTCTCATTTTCCATTATGGGTGAATTATAAGTGCAATGCTTATCAACAAGATACTGTGGAAAAAGGAGAAAAGAAAGCTCTTGTATAGGTTTCAGCTTGGCTCTTCAGAGAGGAATTCAATGAGAAATTACTAGAAACACTCCTCTTTTCTGATACAGTGTATACTACATATTCTGGTTCTTAATATTGGAATACCATTTATGAACTATTTGAAGAGGAATTGCTAGAGGAGGCAGATGATACACCAACAATCACAACAACAGACCAGGGTGTCTTGAAGACTTATGCACCAACTATTAGTGATGTCGCAAGGTCTCAAATTCATAAAATTATAACACAATTGAGATTACTCCCATATCTTAATATGACACACTTGGAGGTGGAAGAGGTCGATATCAGTGTGCAATTGTTTGTAACCCACAAAGGCATCAAAATTAGGTATTTCAAGTCCGAAAACCTTCATAGTATGTATCATTTTCCCTAGCTCGAAATTACATATAATTCATAGTTTATGGAGGATTTTGTTAAGAAGGAATGTGAGGGATACAAGGAAAATTTACCCCAAAGTATTAAAGGCTTGATGTGTCACTCCAATGAGTTTAAAGAAGAATCTATGGGAAAATATTCAATTGCTTCCCTCACATCTCCTTTTTCTTACATTGTCTCTATGCTTTGTCATTTATATGCCAAACAAAATGTTTCAAAATTCCCTAGAAAATTGGGTTCCTCTTATTGATGATGCCTCCCACAGATATCTCTTTAAATGGGCTCAAATTTTATCAGACAACATGGCTAAGAATATTTTACATCTTCGGTTGAAAAAGACTATCACCAATATCCCACCTTTTTATATGCCAACATACTTCATGGATTCCATAGGTTTCTCCCTTGATTTTCCATGCATGCTCTCAAAGTGGACACTTGTTGATGCCCTTGCCATCCACATATATCATATTATTCGCAAGTATAATAGTTACTTTGACCACTTTTATCACATTTTCTATCTTTTCATGATCCCTATTTACATAAAAAAATTGACTTCAAAACCCCAAGGATGTCTGCACCAACCCTCGATGATTTGTTGAGAACTGGGGGTTGTTTAATTGAGGAATCATTCACTTATGTTAGAATTTGGGGAAGTAATGGTTGTCCTCATATTCTACCTCTTTATGTTCTACATAAATGGCTATCAAGAGAGATTTCTTACCAGATTGTTGGAACTAGGATAACCCTCGAGCTTAAAATGGATTCCAAATTTTTTTTGGCCTTAATTCCCATTGCAAGTTGGCCTTTTCTCTCTTGCCAATTATTAACATGTAGAAAAGGAAACTTTAGCTCTAAATGTGTTGAAACTCACACTATCCATTTCAAGGATTTTGATCCTTCCCATGTGGCATGAAATATAACCAATGAAGCACATATCAAAAACTATACTCATGAACATAATCAATATGACGATTTGTTTCCCTAGGCCTTAACTTATGAGTCAGTTTGTTTAAAAGCCAAGTAATTGTCCCAAGAAAATTTTCAACACTTTGTTGTTTCTAGATATTCAAGAAGAGATCCAATTCATATGCATTTACTTAAGCTTCCAAATGGAGATGGATTTATAGAGAAGACAGTTAATTATTCTTCACAAAAAATTCCTTAAATCTCAACACTTATGCAAGTTTCTTCAACAGATCAATCTTCTTTTGTAAATTTGTTGGTTGGTGATTAAAATAAAAAATTGAAGTCATACTTAGAAAATATATCAAATCTAGATGGCGTAGAAAAGGAAAAATAAATTCTTGGAGATAAAAATTCAAATGTTGTCACTCAACAAATAGTCCCTGCCACACCTGAATCTACATAGACTGCTCTTGAACATTCTAGTTTTCTTGCTAAAACTCCTTTCAACACTCAGGTTAATGTAGAAGTAATCCCTGCTCATCCTACTACAAATATTCAATTGAATATTGAAGAAATTCCTCCTATCAAAATATTTTATCATCCTAAGCATAAAGAAGTAATAAAGAAAAGTAGGATGAAAAGGAAGGCATAAAATGAGGCATCTTCTCCCAACTCCACTTCCTTGGAAATAGTTTGGAAAAGAACTTCTACAACTCCACATGAATAATTCTGAGAATTGGCTTAGTATACAAGGGAATATGCATAAGCCACTATTGATAAAGTAAATCATATTAAATATTTCTTTTTTGAGAAAAGGATTATAAGATACAACAATTGAAATAACACATGGCCTAATCTCAAATAGAGCTACAAGCACAATTTAAAGTAGTCAAGAGTCAGTACTCTAAAGAAATAAAGAACCACAATGAACAATTAAAGGAATTACAAAAAAATTTAGAACAAGAAAAAGTTGAAGCATTCAATCTTGTGAGTTAAAACATGAAGCTCTTGAATTTAATCCATAACTTATCAAACAACAACAATATTTTGTAATAAACTAAGCTTGATGTAGGTACAATGCAGGTTGAGCTCTTAATTTGTTGTCGAGCTAGTTGAAATGGAGAGTCAATATGATGAGGATAAATGAATTTTGAGTTATCTCCTTGACTGGAAAATGGATAACAAAAGAATACAACCAAATTTTCTCAATACTAATGAAATACACAAGTCCATTATTCTGAAGAATTGGAAGGACACAATTCTTTTAGTCAGAAAATTGGTTAATGATAATCGAGAGCTTTCATGCTCCATTGCATAGTGCATCAACCAACCTCTTTTGGAGGTAAATTTAATTTCAAATTATGAATAAGATGTATTTTCATATGTCGAAGCATTACACAAAAGTTGTATGGATGAGAGATCAGAATTTGGTAAGAAGTTTGAGAAATTATCAAAAATAAACCTTGAGTTATATTGGTAGCTATTAGTTGAGTCTCATTGTCATTGCCGAGTCCTCAATACTCTCACAAAATTGACAACTCAGATGATGCCACTTCTTCATGCTTTTGTCTTGAACTATTAGCTAAATATAAAGCCTCATTCTTCTTAAGAGATAACACCCCTTATAGATATCTGTCAACAATGGCATCAAGTTACTGGCTCGACATCAGCTTAAAGTCATTAGATTTTATTTTATTTTCAAATGTACTATGTTACTATTTTATGAAATTCTTGTTTTGGTTTAGTTGAGAGGATATCATAGACTCAATTTCTCCCCATTTTTGTAAAGAAGATCATAAATATGTCTCTTGAATTCATGCAAAGGATTATGAATTTTTTCAATAAGAGATTATATTATACTATTGCACTTAAATCTTTTTATTAATATATCTGAACCAATTTTTGTTACGGTATGCAAATACTGTGAGCAGACTGGGTACTTTTATCTTCTCTATTTACTATTAATCTTTAAAGCAATCGATATGCTTCAAGTGAAGCATTCCTCTTTGTACTTTGTTTTAATTGATTGAATAATTGTCACTATTGTTGTGTGAATATCTATTTGTTTCCAATACAATGAACAATTTAGCACTATTCCATATGTGCTTGTGTTGAACATTAATTTGATTAACTATTTAATCAAAATAATAGTTTTCAATTGCACATATAAATGTTATATCATGGAAATATTTTTTTTTCATTCTTATAACATTATCTTTGTCTCACATATGCATTATCATACCTCAGTATAATCAATTATAAGTCAATTATTATATTAGTTTCTCTTAGTCTTTTTATGTTGTAATAATCAATGCAGTTTCAGCCATTTCTTTTTCATCTCCAATTAAGAATATTATTGCAAGTAACTTAACCCATCTAAACCAGTTGGAAACATGATTCTCAATGAAAATGGGTCTAACTTGGGACTCTAACTAGGTGGTATCCAAAATTTTGATGAAGGAATTTTTGGCCATCAACATTTTTGGCGCTAGGAGGGCCATCAAAATATGAATTTTAAAAACATCTCAAAAAAAATTTGTTATTCATTCTAAGAGTAAGTCATTGCCCTTGGCCTCTCCACCAACTTCCAGATCTTCACCTTTTCCCCCTCCACCTATATCTGAAGTTGAAAATCCTTCCCACTCTTCTCCTAGTACTATTCAAATATCTTCTAGTGAATCTTCTGTAGTCACACCTTTACCTCCAAAGCCCCCTATTTCTCTAGAGATCCAAACTATCATACAAAAACTTGACATATTTTCCATTTTTGGTGAACAGTTAGAAGATCCAAAGGTTTCATAAGGAACTATTGCTTCTTATCTTAAAGGTTCATGGATATTAACAAGAGCTCCAAGTGAAAAATTAGGAGTTAAACCATTCAATTTTCCTTTAGATACTCATTGAATAAAGAAACACATTTCATCCACTGGTTCATCTTGGAGTGAGAACATTCCTTCTACCTCTCCTCCACCTACACCTACTCTTCCCTCAGTCACATAATCAACACAAACTTATCCATATTCTACTTCATCCATTGTTTCTATTCCTATTTAGCTGATAGTTACTACTATTGTTACTAGTTCTGCAGGAGCATCATCATTTATTATTACTTCATCAACTATTGTTACTAGTACCACTACTTCTAGTTCCACTGCTTCTACCAAAATGGAAAATAGAACATGGACAACCCCATGAGCTACAAATATTAACACCCCTTCACATCCTCTTCCTAAACAACGGGAGAGATGGTTACTCAAGTATAATCTTGATGATGGCCTTCTAGTAGAAGAGCACATTAATAATTTTATATTATCTATTAATCTTGATGGTGTTTCCAAGGAAGATGTTGTATGCATACTTTTTCCTTGTATGTTTGAAGGTGCACCTGGATCATGGTACTTTTATTTTCCTCCAAACTCAATTAACAATTGGGATAGTTCTGAATAATTATTCCTTAAAAAAGTTTGAGAAGTGAAAACCCCTGCTTCTTTGATAAATGATTTGTCTACTATCAAAATTGGGCCCCATGAAAAGATCAAAATTTTAACTCCAGATTTAACAAAGTTTTAAGTAAAATCCTAGCTACCCCTAAGCCAGGCAAAGAGGTACATGTTGATTGGTATATCAATGCTCTTCCTTCTTCAATATCCATGTTTATATATATAGAGCACAAAAGAAAACACTTGTAAATAATATGAAGGAATCTTTGCAATTGAAAAGAGAATGCTTGCACTTGAAAAGAAAAATCTTGAAAAGGAGAAGAAACTAGATAAGAAAGTCACATTCAAGAATGAAATAAAGAAGAAAAGCACTAAGGATCCATTTGTTATGGAATGATTGCAAAAAGTTATGAAAACATTGTCCAATGAAGTGGTTTATTTGAAGAAATAAGTGATTTAAAGTTCCTATTATAAAATATATCTTATATCCTTCAAAAGGACACAACAATATCAACCTCTTGCTAAGTATCCTACACAAATTTTGGTCGTTGATGAAGAAGAAGAGGAGGAAGAAGTTCAATCAACCAAAGAAGAAATAGAGGAAGCAGAAGTATATGAGGCTAAAAGCATTTGGGATTATATGATTCCTACATCTGATGAAGAGGAGGAAGGAGCTCTTCCTATCATGACAAAAATTAAAAGCCCTACAAATATACCTTCCATAATTCAAAAGACTGGAAATGATTCCCCTTCAGAAAAAGGTAAACCTAAGAAAACTTCAAGTCGTACTTCTAGTCCTTCATCTAATGCTCCTAAAGCTATTTCTTCAAACACTTCCTGATCTAAAATATTGATTGTATTTGATAATATTGAATACAATATTGTTGAATATGTGAAGAAGACTAAGGAAAATATATCTCTCTATGAATTTAGCAAGCTAAAGAAACAACAAATTTTTTATTGAATTCTTTAAATGCAACTCCAAATTATCCTTTGCCATCTATTGTTGTTACAACTAAAGCTTCTAGGAATAGAATGAAGTTTAAACCTCCATCTTAATTTCAGAAAAAATCATTCAAACAAATGCCATTCTCATTGGTGACAAATCAAATTCTCATACACAACCCTTTCTTTCAACTTTTGAAGTATTTAATAGAAATGTTCACAACTGCTTAGTTGATTCTGATGCTTCAATAAATATTATGCCTTATTCATTATGTTTAAAATTGAATGTGAAGCCACATAAGTCTGCTAATCAGATTATCTAATTAGATAGAACAAAAGTTAAGGTTTTGGGTAAGATGAATGAAGTCTTAATTAGATTGTCATCCAATCCTAAGTTCTTCCAAATCATCGATATTTTAGGTGTTGATATCCTTGAATTTATGGTCTAATCCTAAGTAGAGTCTGGTTAGAGAAACTAAATGGATACTTTTCTACTAATTGGTATCAACTTTGGTTACCATATAATGGTAAACCTAACCAAATTAGAATAGATAGGAAAAGAACATGAAGTACGCAATGGCTAATTTGGAAGAGGAAAATGAGCCAATTTCCTTCATGAATAATATTTTAGGGAATCATTCTACTAAATCTTTCTTTGGAAATTTACCTGATAAAAAATATCTTTATCCATTAGAGTTTGTTTCATCACAAATTGATTTTTTTTCACAAATAGACACATCCCGATGTGTAAATATTGTCAAATTTCCTATAAATAATATTGTAGAATTGCTTGTAAATAATATTGTAGAATTGTCTGGACTCCTTACTTTAATGGATCAAAATCCAATGATGGTGTAGGTGTAGGTTGTATCTTTTTCAACCTTGAAAATGAGAAAACTATGATTACTTACATATTGAAATTTAATTGTACAAATAATGTTGTTCAATATGAAGCACTTGTGCAAGGCTTGCAAAAATTAATTAGTTTAGATGTCAAGTATTTAAAGGTATTTGGTGATTCAAAAATAGTTATCAAATAGCTAAGAAACACCATCCATTGTGTTTCTAATCATATGAATCATTATCAATCATTATTTCAAGACTTGAAATCTCATTTTTTTGCATTTAATATTAGTCGTATACCAGTATTGCAAAATGCAAGTGTTGATTTTTTGGCTACTGTTGCTTCCAAATTAATTCCACCTAAAGACTTTTGTCCTACCTAATTCTCTATTGAATTGATTTTACATCCATAAATCCCTGATAACATAACTAATTGGAGAGTCTCTAATGATGATGAAAACATCAATAGATTTCATACATCTGAAGGGACTTATGATGAAAAAATCATTGATGAAGACTCGCATGACAAGGAGCTAAACAAATCCTTTGAAGAAAATGAGACTAAAAACTTATTGCCTAAATTTGTGGTTAAATTAAAATATATATATGACCTTAAAGATATATTCTAGCATCCAACCAATTTCAAGACTCAAATCTCATCCTTAAGGTTTGGAGTCATTAATCTAGGCACTGAAGAAAAACCTTAGTACATCAATTTAAGTCTTGGGTTTTCTCTTGGCGAAACACTTGGATTTATACACTTTCCTAGAAAGTAAAATATGTTTTTTCTTAGAGTTATGATGATATTAAAATGTATGACAGCTCAATTATACAATATACAATTCCAATTCTACCAAATATAAAGTTAGTCCAACAAAATCTTAGAAGGATCCATCGTAATCTTGAGCCACAAATAAAAGTTGAGTTAAATAAACTATTAAAGGCAAATATTAGTTTTCCCTATGATAAATTATAAATGGGTGTCCAATTTACTTCATGCAAGGAAGAAAAATGGTGACATAAGGATATGCATCGATTTTAGAAATCTAAATAAAGCTTATGAGAAAGACAATTTCCCTTTGCCACCAATGGAAAAAAAAATCTACAATCAATTGTTAGGTCAGAACTAATGTATTTCTTGGATGATTTTTTAGGTTATAACTAGATCTTAGTTCACCCTAGTGACAGGTTGAAGACCACTTTTAGAACCAAATTGGGCACTTATGCATACCATAAAATTCCATTTGGTTTGATTAACATAGGTGCGACGTGTTGGTGCACTAAGATGTCTTATTACAAGCAATCTTAATACCTACATTCATTATCAACCCAGGGAAAGTCTTTTTGTTTCAAGAGTGTCAACACTATATATGAAGTGAATTCAGAGGTCAATTTTTGTTGGAATCGTTGCAATTGCTAATGTCTATTTCTCTAAATTCAATCCAAACAATTTTGAAAGGAATTCATAACACACTTTCAAAGCTACTTAATCTATTCTGCAAGCAACTGAATCAAAATGTAAATAGAAAGAATCACACTTAACAATATAACTTGTATTGAAACTAACTCATTTGACATGAAGGAAATCTATGATAATTTAACAACAAATAACCATATAAACACCTCATGGAAAGCAATCACTCTAACTTTGAAATCTATGATAGTGTTACCTTAGAATAAATAGAAATCTGGAATGAACATAACCAATTCAATAAAGAGCATCATGCATATAACATAACCATTTCAATAAAGAGCATCACACATATATAGTCACATAGCTAAATCTAGAATCTTGATTGAACAACAATGCAAATTAGTATCATCAATCCACACAGTAATCAAAATGATACTAACTTTGCAAACTAACAATAATAAACAATGAGGAATAAACATAAATAATTATAACACAATTGAAGCAGTAGATATTCTATTGACTGGGCCCAAAGTCTCCAGAAGTCCCTGCTATTAGATACTCATAATAGGATTATAAATTAAACATAATCTTCTTCAATAAAATAAATAACAGAGTTACAACATCACTGAGGTGAAAGTATTATATGTCCAAAACAAATGGTTACAATCTCGAATTCCTAAACTAGCTATTCAGCTTGCCTTACAACTTTATATAACATTTGGAAAAGTAAATAGATCAAAGCGAATCCTCAGGATCAAGGGATCCTGAGGATTTTGCAATAATCGATCTAATTTCATCATAAAATAGAATCAGTCCTCCTAATCTTCTGCTTTCTTCCATGCTCAAGGTGTTGTCTCTTTTCCTTTATTGGATGCTATTGTTTTGTCGATTGAACAACTATCATCCAATCTGCGTTCCTGCATATAAAGATAGTGAAAGATAGTTTTCTATGCCCAGATTTATCTAATTTGTTACTAATCGATTTCACCTAGCTTCTACAATTGTTTCCTCTATTTTTATCCATAAAATGAAGATAAACATGTGAAGGCAAATGCTGAATTAGGCTATATACAAGGAGAAAATATACCTTTTCATCGTCCCAACATACTCCCCTACTTATGTTATTGCATGTCTGCATGTAATTAGATGGTTAAAGTGTAGTTGAGTTAAAGAATAGGCTAGATATACTTCCTCCTTATACAACCTGAAACCATTTTTCTTTTTAAGCACTACAAAATCATGGTTCACTTGTTCTTCTGTTAAGTTATAATCATTGTGGTACCCATCTGAGGATACAAAATAATTGGACTTCTATATCGACACCCTATCCACTCAGGGCCCATGCTCAAGACCATGTTTCTTTATTTATGTAAGCGATTGGAGGCAGCTTTGAAATTCCTAAATCCAAATGGCTCTCTGTTGCTGATTGTATTATTGTAGGCTTCCCATCTCTGTCTGTCTGTAGATAAAGCTTCTCCTTTGATTTCCCATAAGTACTTCTTCCTTTCCTGTATAATGTCTGTGTGCTACGGTTGTAATTAGCCCACAATACATGTTTGTTTCATGAACTGTTTTTGTTGGATAGAGAGGTGTTGTAGGCTCTCCCCTAACCCATAAGTCTATGCCATATTCTCACTTTCTAAAAGTATTATGGGCCTTATCCCATTTGATCGGGTTAGTGGAAAAGGAAAGAAATGCTTGGAATTGGATATCCCCTATGAAAGGGCTAGGATTGTTGTCTAAGTCATCTTCTAAAAATAAATTATGCATGTACAGTTCACACAAGAGGCATTGTACCTATTCATTGTTCTCCTTGAAGCACTTGACAAAATCTGGGGTGGTCTTAATTTCTACTGACTTGCCAACTTTAATAGCTTTGATCTTCAATAAGAGATATATCTCTAGTGAGAACAGTGTGTAGTTGGTGGCAAGAGCTCGGCATGACAAGGCATCTGAATAAATAGAGCAAATGGTCTCCAATTTCTCTTTAGATTTTTGCAACTTGACCTGTGCTTTCTCGACTTTCTTTTGTTCATCCTTGTAATTAGTGAAAATATCATCCTCCATGACCGTGAGTGCCTCAGATTTATTTTGTAATTCTTGGTGTACTTGCAGGGGCACTACTTCCTGTTTATGCTGAGTTAATTCCTTCGGAGTCTTGACTAGTTCATTTTGCAATTTCCTAATGACTACTTCCCTTACCAAGGGAATGTAGACATATGTCTCCTCTATTTAGACCTCATTGTTCTGTGTTTCCATTGGGTCAATCTGAACAACGGCCTCGGCCACTTCTCGAATCATGCAACAATCAGCTTGGGTGTTTTCTTCAGTATCATTTTGAATGGCAACATCAACAATAGGGAAGTCCATTTGGGTTTCCTGTGGGCAAACACAAGGATCTTCTGTCTGCATTTCACTATGATCCGAATTTAAACAGGAATGCAAAAAATTACAGAGATAACCATAAACACAGATATGCAGTGGAAATAATAGTTCATTTCATTAATGTAAAATACTGAAATATGCTTACAACCAAAAATGGAAATAAACTAGCTAGGGCGATGGTAGCTTATCTCTGAGAAGAGATGTGGCAGCTACATGCCTCTGAACTGTGTTACAATGAGGCTTGAAGGCCTATTTATTGTTGATAAATAATGGAAAACCATTAACATCCCAAAACCTAACCCTAGAAGATGAAACTCCAAATTGTGGGCCCCGTTAGGGTAAATTGGTACATCAACTTCCTGGGGTTGTAACTTTGGCATATGATCTCCGTTTGACATATATAATAGCTCGTTAGAAAGATCTATCTAAGCACTACAACTCTAGGAAGAGAAACATTAGTCAATGGACCCATGTTGCTCCCAAATTTCCCAAAAAATGTCGTTTAGGACCTCAAAACGGCTCCGGAAGTTCATGACCTACAAAACTGCTAAAAATAGTAAATTGTGCTACAAATAAGGAAATTGAAAAACTAAAACAGACAACTGTGGGGGTCCAAGTGGGATAGGTGGGTGGCAACCAACATCTACTTGGATTATTCCTCCCCCCCTTAAGAAACAATGGTCCCCATTGTGTTGAGTTCCTCCATCTACCAAACTTGGTCCCTGGTGAGCTGTTCTTCAATCTCGGATGTGTCCAGTAATGGTGGGAAGCATTGTTGAGGGTGGTACACATTGAAAACTTGGTGCAGGTGAAGGAATGGAGGAATGTTGTGCTGCAAAGCGTTATTTCCCATAGCCTCGGTAATGGTGTAAGGACCATGTTGGCGTGGTTGGAGCTTTTGATGGGATCTTCTAAGGTGTTCTTTCTGTAGATGCAGCCAGACTTTGTTGCCCACCTGAAGTTTGTGTGGTACCCTTGTGGGTGAGGAGAAGTTGTTCTTGTGTTCTTTCATAACCGTATCACTCTGCTGCTACTACTGCATGGAGGAACCCTTCACGGAGGTGATGGATGTGGTGACGATCTTCCCCTTACTTTGGGAGCAAACCAGACATAAAATGAATTTCCTAGTCTGGGAGATGAGCTTGCTTCTTTCTTGGCAGTGATAAAACAGGTGGCGGTAGGTGGGGCTACCTCTGGTATCCTGTATAATGAATTACACAAAGAAATAATGACAACACTAGGCCTTGACTCATACACAACATGTCACCTCCACAAGTATGGTTGGCCTAGTAGTACATCACAAACATCCAGAGGTGTAACATCACACAATACTTTGTCTATGAAGGGTTTGATGCTGTAGGGAAGGTGGAACTGTTGGTGAACTCAGAGGTCTCATCCTTCGTGAAGCCACCCGATAATGTATGGCTGTGGGTGTGGTGTAGTCGGTAGGCCCAATAGCTTCACAACCTTTGATGAAATGAGGTTCTTTTGGCTACCTCAATCAACAATAAATTGGAATGGTGAACCCTTCACCCACATCTATGAGTGGAAAAGACACTCCCCCTCTTCTGGATCCTCAGGCTCATTCTTCTAGATCTTGGCAATGGAAACAGAGGCACTGGGCTCTGTGTCAATGATATTCTTCCCTTTGCCATCCCCCTTATCGGGTTCTGACTCAGAGTCATAACATGCATCTAATTCTAAAACCTTTAGCTCGACCACCAGTGACTGGTTGGCCCAACACTCACTTGTGTTGTGAGTGGAGCTCTTGTGGAACTCACACCACTTTCTTGTTTCATTTTTTGGCTTTGCAATGCTTTTCTTTTCTTGCATCTTTGGCTGGTTGTCTTGGGCCGCCTCACCTTGGATTTGTCCTTTATTCTACAGTTTGGGGGCACCTTTCCCTTGCTTCGGATTTGTAGATCCAAAGTCCCACTTCTTCTATTTAAACTTTTTCTCAACCTTGACGGCATATCGGTATGGCGTGCCGAGTGAGGAGATGTTCATGAATTCTATTTCTTCTTGGATGTACTTGTAGGTAGCTATGATATTTGAGTACCAAATGCTGCTCCGAATCCTTGATACCCAACTTTGTGCGAAAGGTATGGAAAATATTGGTAAACTCCGACACATCTTGGTCCCTTCCCTACCGCAGCATGGTCCGCTTTCTGTATTGATCCTCATAGCTTCTAACAGGGTAGTACTGCTCCTTGATGGCATCCCAGAATGAATCCCAAGTGGGTGCAGCTGAAAATAGTGAGCCTGTACTTTCATCCTTCTACTCGCAGTAGGTTTCCCACTAGTCCTTGATGTGGGGGGATGATTCGAGAAGAGTGAAAATAATCTTTTCCCCACTGGAAAAATCATGAACAGAAAAATAACCCTTTAGCAGATTTAACCATTTATCAACAACATCTATGTCTATCTAACCCTCGAATATGGGGATATCAAAATTCTCTTGTACCTTGTAACTTGTATCATCACATTTCTTTGTTGCTCGAGAGCTTCTTCGAGCAAGATTTTGATAGGATCTCCTACCCCCTTCTCTTTCTTTTCATTGGCGATGGGAGGCTGTCGGGATTTGTGAGGCTAGTCTTGCAAAGGTTCGACCAGTTCAAGCCCTAACTCCTTATATCCCGACCTTGTTGGGGACATGCAAAGAAAAATAGAGAAAAAGTAGACGACTCTGATACCACTGATCTAGATTTAGACAGGAATGCAACAAATTACAGAGATAACCATAAACATAGATATGCAGCGGAAATAATACTTCATTTCATTAATGTAAAATAGTGAAATATGCTTACAAACAGAAATGGAAATAAACTAGCTAGGGCGATGGCAGCTTATATCTGAGAAGAGATTTGGAGGCTACATGCCTCTGAACTATGTTACAATGAGGCTTGAAGGCCTATTTATTGTTGAGAAACAATGGAAACCCCTTAACATCCCAAAACATAACCCTAGAAGATGAAACGCCAAATTGTGGGCCCCATTTGGGTAAATTGGTACATCAACTTCCCGAGGTCATAACTTTGGCATATGATCTTCGTTTGACATGTAAAATAGCTCGTTAGAAATATCTATTCAAGTAATACAACTTTGTGAAGAGAAAAATTAGTCCATGGACCCATGCCACTCCTAGACTTCCCAAAAAACATCGTTTAGGGCCTCAAAATGGCTTCGGAAGTTCATGACCCGAAAACCTGCTAAAAATAGTAAATTGTGCTACAAATAAGGAAACTGAAAAACTGAAACAAACAATTGTGGGGGTCCTAGTGGGATAGGTTGGTGGCCACCAACTTTTGCCTGGATCACACTATCTTCTAAAAGACATGGTTCTGTTTGGGTTTCTTTTGAATAAACCAATAGGGTCTCTGTTTGGGTTTCAACTTCTTCCCCATGGCATTATTCAGTTTGGGTCCCTGTGATCTCCAATTCTGCTTTCACTTTCTTAACCCTGACTGCTTCCTTTAACCACTGTCTTAGCTGCTTAATTGTTTTATTTTGCCTCCTATATTTCTTGAGCATTTTCCTGAGTCTTTCCTTGTATGTTTTCTTTGTTATGAAGCTTATGACCGACGGTGGCATGACTGTATTTACTTCAGGTCCCTGTTCAGGTGGAATTGTTTCAGCATTAGGATGGGGTTCTAATGGGACCATGTCCCCTGATGGAATTTCACCTTCTAGGTACTTATCTACATGAGCTTCCCTCTTAGGAGACCTTAATGGAATTGTTTCTCCTGAGTAATTATTGTTTTTAGGGTCTACTTCAAGGTGGGCCTTGTCCTCTGGGGACTTCATAAAAATGGTGCCACCTAGTTGATTTTCACCTTCTATGGTTTCTTTTGTAAGGTTTTCCTTAATTGAGGGTTCCAGTGGAACAGTAGCTTCTGCTTGATTTCCTTCCCTAATGGTTTCCTCTGCATGCACTTCTGCTTCAAGGGGCTCCTTCATAGGAGGAACTGGTTCCCTATGTTCTTCCACACTATTAGTAAACGATAGGTTTTCATCATGACCAGGACTGCAAATAAGGGCAGACTGGTTGGGGGCATAATTCTGCCCTTCAGAATTCCCATATTGCTCCCTTTCTTCACCAAATATCCCAATATTTTCCAGCACTCAGGTAACATCTTCCTCATAGTCATGCAGAGAGACATCTTGTGGACTTAGAGGGGGTGTGTGAGATGGCCCTGCCTCATCTATTTGAACTAGCATGTGTCGCTATGACTTTACCCTCGCAGAGCATCTTCCCTTTGCTAGGCTGAGGCCAAAGAAGGATTATTCCTTTTCTGTGTCCTTTTCGGACCTGTCACTCTTGGCCCTTGTTGTTCAATTGCTAGGTTTTCTATAGGTGGGACTAGAGTAGGATTCACAAGGTTATCCTAGGTTAGTTGCTACTGGGCCAGTCCATGAATGATGATTGGTTTGATCATCCCATGATTGTTGATGACTATATGTGGGTCCTTTGCCTTTCTGACCCGATAGGAAACATAATGTAATACATAATTTAAATAAAATGGCAGGTTAACTATAATTTTCTGTTTTGAAATGGCTAATAGATTAAGTTGGCAAGGTTTTACCACATCTTGTCATCCATCACACATGATGTAACTCTGCACAATGGTTGCCAATCCCTACCATGGTTGTTTCAAAGCTCTAGGGTGAACGCCTTTCCCTTTTAGAACCAATTTTTCATCTAGGTCCTGAAATACTATGACGGCTTCCTACAAAAGAACATGTTTCTCTATCCATCTTGTTCCTTTTGCTGGAAGTCCAACAACTTCAATTATGATTGCTTCAGAGACCGTTATGTTCCTTCCTCTCACCATGGTGTGTCCATTCTGCAAATTCTATAGAAATTCAAGTGTCATCTCCTCATGAAATCCATGTAATCTGGTCAAATATTGTAACTAGATGGCATGCTTAAGAATCGCATGAGCCTGGTTTGATACTTTGAGCACTGTGGGTTCATTTCAAATGGCCTTTCCTTCCATGGCTATTGTTTTTTTGTAGCTGGTTCACTTGCATGCACCTCTCTCACACTTTCACAGTTTGGAACAACAACAGAGAATGTTAAAGCTATTGACATGAAAATGACATTGTTTTGATAATTAATATCATAGACAATTAAATCATTTGTCTTGCCAATGATATTTGGAACAAGACCATATTAAATTCGTATGCTATCCATAATGGTTACCTTTTTTCCTCCAATCAAAAATGGTTTGATAATTATTACACATATGTAATCATCATGCAGTCTTTTAACCAAAAATTAGTTTTATAATCATCACACAACTATCCATAAATTGTCACACATGCTATTCACACACAGACCATGCCCCCTCCAATTAGAAAAGAGCATCCATGCCCGCCAAGCATGGGAATTAAATTATAAAGCATCGGTATCTCATTAATGAAGGAAACGAATCAATAAAAGTGATGAAATAAATGATAACATCAATCAAAGCAGTACATGTCGAAATATTTGAAATTCCCGTAAAATAAAACAAAGATTTATGCCATTATGTCAATTGTTTTTTACCTTAGGTGGAAAAGTGGAAAACACACAACCAATGATACATATTAATGACTGGTAGTAAAGTTTCCATGCATGTTGGCTTTTATAAATGTTGTTCAAATGGAAAATTTCCTTTAGAAATGAACCCATAAGTGGTAATAGAATAGAGAGCATTTGGCAGTGTCACATAGTACTTCAATACCACAAATAGAGAAACTATTTCCAGTAGGTGTCCATAGCCTTGAAAAGGTTATTTTTTAAACCTTCAAATGAGCTGGAGTCCTCCTTTTAATATTTATATGATTCTCTCTTTTCATTTGCTATAAAGATACCATTATGTTGGTATGGTAATTAGATAATCGTCATGTCATTCACCAGGATATAACAATGTGATCAGACTAGCTCATGATGAGACCCCTTGTCCTTCTGATAGTTTTAATTATCAAGAAGTTCATTACCTTGGTGTGGTGGCCATAATGGAATGTCACCCGTTACATCCTTATGATCATGGTAGGCTGGCTCGTGATGAGATCCCCCATCCTCTTTAAAACAATATTCCTTGTATTTTCATATTTTCATATTTTAATATTTTGATGATTTTATTGTAAAAAGAGGGAGGCTTATTTACTCAAGAGTCGGGGATGGCATAACAATTAAAAACAATGCCAATGGAAGTTATGCTTTTACCCCCATATCATCAGATCAAAGGGATTTATCCATTTGAAAGTGTAAAAGATAAACCAACTTGGTATTAGAATAATAAATCATTTTATGATGTGTCCAAAGAGAATATATTCATCTAGTCATTATAGACATGCACCATGTCAAATTTTGAATAAAGATGATCATCAAAAGTTTTCATAGGTCATAATGGTATTCACATTATTGTTTTTATTTATCTTAGGCACATGTCCAACCAGATGGTTTTATTCAAAACATAAAAGATAAAGAAAATGAAAAAAATATTGACTGACGATAAAAGAACAAAAGGAAATCACATTTATTCATTCTAACGATTGAACAATAAACACACACAAAAAAGGAATTAGTGTTGTTCAATTTATTGAACAACAATCATTCAATCGATTGTGTTACCTCGGCCGTATCCCTAATAGGAGCATAGGGACAACCTGAGTGATAACATAATGGCGACTCCACTGGGGACTTCCTCAGATAAATCAATGCGATCAATCTGCAGCTCTACAGTGGAAGAAACCGACTTGTAAAAGTCTCGGTCGACCTGTATCTGCGCGCGCCATTGGGGTTTCAAGTGCACGGTTCATATTTAAACCCCAATGGAGGAAGTGCTCCTATTTTTGAAAGATTGTCATGTTTAGTTCTGATCTTCGATGGTGGACAAAGATTAGGCACTTCAGAATCCAGACATCCACCTGGTGACTCCACTTCAATTTCAATCAAAGGCTCCACTGAGGAACGAACCAAATGTTACAGCCAAGTGCCTCATGTATTAACAACAAAAGAGAATGACCGAATCTTGGGAAGAACTTCCGATAGAAGAAGCTTTAGAAAAATGCAGAGAAAGTTTATCAGAATTTGAGCTTGATGATAGATTTTTCAGAAAGGTATTTTCAACAATACCTGGCGGCCGAAATAAATTGTTCCTTGAGTTTGTTGTGAAAAAATATGAGGATGAAATTGAACTCTTGGGAGCTCAAATTCAGGCTTATAATTTTCGCAACCCTCAAGAGTTTTGCCAAAATCGTCCTCCTCCAGTTCAGCGGGAAATAGTGTTGTCTCCTGAATTACAGTTTGAGTATGATCTGGGTTCCAAGGGAAAGACAGAAGGATCAACAGCTAGGGTCATTACCGACGATGTAACTGATCCTTCCATCCCAAAGAACCCGGAATCATGCCTGAGCTTACATGCCCATATTCAGGAGGGAACACTGTTGCCTGAGGACCCGAGAATTCTGTGTGATCTGGGATCCAAGGGAAAGACAGAAGGATCATCTGCTAGGCTCATTACCGAAGACGCAGCTGCTCCCCTCGACCCAGAAGATCCTAAATCATGCCAAAGTCTCCCGTCCTCAACTCAGGAGAAGATGCCGCCACTTGCTGATTCACAGACTCTGCATGATTCTACTGAAGATTCCAACAAAGCAGAGGAAGTTCTCTCACAGGGTAAGTTCATTGATCCAATCGCATAATACATGGAACTTTGGCTTAACAAATTTTTGCTAACATCTGTCCTTAGTGAAGACCGTAAGCTTCAGCGCCAAATGATGGAGGCCACAATTTTGGTTATAAAAGCATGTGCCCGGGTGATGCTTTTGCGTTCAGAAATGATCAGTCAGCAAGATTACCTTGTTTCACAGTTGCTTAGATGGTTGCAATGGTTATTTTCTTTTACCTAACGACAAAGCAGTTGCTGGTTAGGGTAGGTAGGTAGGAGAAATAAAGCGGCCGAAGGAAATAAAGTTTTGCAGAAGACAGCAAGAAGCTTAAAATCAAGGCGCTCTGGCCTGCTTTTCTTGACTTCCCGCAAGGAGAAGCCATCCCTGAGTGGAGCCACTATTAGCTCCTACTGCAGCAGGTATTCATTTTTCATGATTGGCATTTCACAGGCCAAATATGTCGTACTTTGCTTGCTGCAATGCTCCATATTTGCTCAAACAGTCTCCAAATGAAGAAGGCTTCTTCAAGATTCATTCAATTGCCTTCAAATTTTGTAAAAGTTTTCCTGGTATCGCTACTTTTAGTTAAAGGGAGGTCCAAACAGTTTAATCTTGGTCTCCCTAGGTTTAAATTTCATGTTTTAGAATATAGAGATTGTAAGTCTGTCCAAACAGTTTAATCTTGGCAGACTCTTAGATAGGTAGAGAAACAGAAGAGTCCAACAGTTTAATCTGGGCTCTGGAAGAAATAAGGGTAGTATGTAGATAGGAAACATCAAAAGAAAATGTATGATGGGTTTGCAAGTCTAAGTGCACCCCCAAGAAAAAGAAGAAAAAATGCTAGGAAGTAGGCTGGGTAGGTAGTTCCGAGGCTGTTGAATTGCTGACAAGTTCCAAGTTTGCAGGTATCATATCATGCAAAACATAATAAACAAAGGTTTGTAAGCAAAAGGCTCGAATGAGGTATAACTAACTCCCCTTCTCTGCTTTCCCCCAATAATTAACTAACATCCCCAAAAAGAGGTCAAGATCTGCTTGACACCTCCTTAGTTCATCATCATCATCACTATGGTTGAGTAAAGATCCGCTTTGCTCAAAGTTGTTCCATATCTTCTCCCAAAGTATGGTCCTTCCCCATTGCAACAGCCTAAGTTCCCCCCGAACTTAGCGCTTTCTTATCATCTCCATGTTAACCACTAACGTTATTATATAGCTCCCTATGTTTCCCGTCCCCGTATTAATATTAAGTAAATTCCCCTATGTAATATTCCCCCCTGGTTGAGAAATAAGCATAACAAGTCGCGGGAATTGCTTAGTTTATCAGAAACTAAGCAAGAACCCAACCTCTGAAACCACCTTCCGCATACTATGGACTCCTTCCTAAGTATAAAACTCCCCCGAAGTAGTCGGACCCCTTCCGAAACTTCAAAGGCCCTTCGCACCCACTTACTTACCTTTCCCCCCCTCAAAGCCGTTTTCGCATCGCAACCTCGCCATCTCACTTTCGTGCAAATTCTTGGCCACCCGTTCCCTGCCGATGCGACATTGCGAAATTGGCGATTGGCGATCGCAAGCGCCGAGTGTCCAGTCTGTTCACCCCTCCGTCTTCCCCGATGCGATATCGCGATATCGCATATCGGCAATCGCAAGCACCACACGCCCAACCCAATGATCCCACTCTTTCCCCGCCGATGCGATATCGCTATATCGCATCGGAGTCTCTTCACCACAGTCCACCAGTACCCCACCACGTCGTGCTGTACCAGGGACCCACTTATGACGTCATCCGCCGTACAGCCAATGCAGTGCTTACGTCAGCAGCCAGAAAAGCCGAAAAAGCTTCGCGCAAGAAGAAAAGTCGCACTTCGGAGCTCCAGATCAAGAAACAAAGGCAGTTTTCGATGCATGAATAGCATGAAGCGCTATTCGCTATTCACGCATCGCTACGGGAAATAGGCCATTTCAAGGAATATTCAGGGAATCTTCAGATTGCCGAGCCCTCTGCCCGCCGAAAAAGCCCGAAATCACCCAAACGTGCCAAAGGATCCAATTTAAAGATAGCAGCAGATCATTCACAGAGTTCAAAGTGCATCAGATCAAATCAGCAGGCTTCAAGCGTGTCAAAGAGTATTAGTCGACGATGGAAATCATCAATGTAGTGGCAAAGTGTATCAGAGAATATCTTGAGCAGCGGCCCAAAGCAAGAGAAATTGAATATCTTTCAGCAGATTCATAGGAAGAGAGCACAATCACTTAAAGCTCTCAAATCATAATAATTGCACATTCAGTTCGCCCCAAGGCCGAACTGTAGCCCCAAAGCACATTCACTTCAGCAGCAACGCATCTGGTCCCCAAGGGCCACCTCGTCACCTGTTCTGATTCAGCTGCCCCCAGCGCAGCCGAAAAAAGATTTACTTGCATTTATTTCCAGCAGCTTTTAGATTCTTTTGAAGAGTTCTAAGCAGACCTGTCACGGTCATTTGTAATGATGTCTTCCTGATATTTTTTTTATAAATACCACCCGAAGCGATATTGTAAAGGGTTGGTTGGTTGGTAGTAGAAGTTGTTGGTCAGTTTCTTTCCAACAATTTTCTCTGAGTAAAGACTCGCACTGTAACTGTCATATTTGTCATAGTCAAAGATTGCTGAAAGCATGGATTGCGAAACAACTTGCTGTTTTCTCTAGGCCAAGGAATGATTATAGAATTCCTATGTCTCTGCATGATCCAATAAGTGTTCTTCCTCCCTGTTTATTTTATGTTTTTATCATCTTTCCACCATTCTAAGTTGCAGGAAAAAAGAATAGCTTAAGATTTGTTTAAGTACACCTTAAGTTCTATTTATGCACTTTTCGATGTTTTCTTCTGAAATGGTCATGAGCTAGAATTCTTAACTGCTCTAGTTTACCCTGTTTCGTTTGTATATTGGTGCATGTCTTTGGAATTCTTAACTGCTTCGGGATCCCACTCATCCATTTCTCCCCTTTGTCAGCATGATGAAATGATTCTCTTTTGCCTTTCATCCCTGATGTTCATTCCGTACTTTCAGCAGCTTGAATGTTGTATCCTGCGTGGCTATCCCGCTCTGTATCCCCTTGTGACCAAGAAAATGCTTGCATGCCTCAATCTGTCACTCCATGCCCAATGGTTCAGAACTTATAACACCTTACTGTGCCTCTTTACTCAAGAATCATACCTTCCTCCCAATCACAATCAACATTCCCTTGAAGTCAGAAAGCTAGCCTAAAATCATCAACTAAGGTTGAGTCCAGATCAACTGAGGTTGAATCTAAAGGAGAGAGCCCTCTCCGATTACAGGTGGGCTAGAACTTGCAATCAGAAGATTGGTTTGTGGTTACCTCGGCCGTATCCCTAATAGGAGCCTAGGGACAACCTGAGTGATAACAGGTTAGACGCAAATGTCCTACCAAATTAGACTTGGGAATGGATGGGAAGACCCATGCTACAGTGGTCTACGATTCAGTTAAAGATGGAAAATAACCAAAAGATCATCCCCATGGGGCGGCTGCAAGGGGTGACTATAGATATTGAAGGTATGAGAGTGTTGGTTGACTTTGAAGTAATAGAAGTTGTGGATGACAGCAACCCCTTGGCATTGATTGGGCTACTAATATGAATGTGGTAATCAGCTTAAAGAAGCGAAAGATGATATTCGAGAAGAAATCATTCCATGAAATGCTACCCATAGATCCTTTTGAATGATCGCGCTATACTGAACCGTTCTGTAATTATGAGAGAGATGATGATTTTGACTATATGTATAAGATAATAGCACAAGGCCAAGATTGGGTGAATCCAGCAGTGGATAGATGAATTACATGGGATCACAAGAGTTCCTGCACCTCGGGCTCTGATGAAGAGTTAAAGTGCTGGTAGAATTGGTTACATGAAGTAACCACACTAAGTTGTAATATGATGACTTGCTCACTGCGTTGTGTGTTGTCAGAGGTAAGAATTTGCCCACTTATGATGCCCTGAATGATGTAAATGTATTTTTGGATGCATTTGAGAGGGAGGTACCAGAAAAGTAGCACTTCCAGGATTTGGAATGGACACTGCGTGATATATTGGCAAGATGGTGGGGTACAAATGACAAACAAATATGATGGGAGGGACAATTCACACGCATATTTTGCCAAATGGGTTGAGGCTTATGGAGGGAAGCCCAAACTTGAATGGGTGCACTTGTTCTGTCACACGTTGGATGTCATCCTGATGAATTGGTACTTGGAAATAGAGCTTCGCCATGGTATAGGTGAATGGGATATTTTGCTTGAAGGATTCATCATGACATTTAGCTTTGAAGACAGGTTTGACTGTATTAACGAGGCACTACAAGAAGTGAAAGAAACAATATTTAGGATGCCACGGGATTATTTGGACCTGATTCAACTCAATTGGACTGCTCAGCTGAGCCATGCGCTAGAATTTTATAATGTCACTGCTGAAGAAGAAGATGAGGATCTGGGAAAAGTTAAGATCCTTGAAATAGAGGGTCACTGCGAGGTTGAGGGACCACAAATTTAGAATCCTGATATAATCGTGCCATTGAAAATGAAACAGGTAAATATCGGTACAGAGACAGAGCCCAAATTCGTGAATATTGGAGATTGCTAGGATGACGTGATGGTGGATAAGGTCATTGAATTTCTCCTCAAATACAAGGATTTTTTCCCTACCAAATTTACGGAGCTGAAAGGGATAATAGGAGACCTGGGTGTTATGAAGATCATGTTAAAACCCAACACGAAGCCGTTTAAGAAAAGACCTTATCGCCTTAATCTGAAGTATAAGGAGAAGGTCTGCTTAGAGCTAGACAAGATGCTTGTGACAAGCATCATTCAACAAGTAGAAGAATCTGATTGGGTAAGCCCAATGGTGGTACAGGAAAAGAAGAAAAAGGATGAAATAAGGATGTGCATAGATCTTAGGAAGTTAAATAATGCATGCGTACATGATCCTTTCCTCACTCCATTCACTGATGAGGTGTTCGATAATGTCAGTGGCCAGGAGACATATTCCTTCCCTGATGGGTTCTCTGGGTACCATCAGATCAAAATCGTGCAGGAGTGTAGTAAGAATTAAGTATATTTCATTAGAAACTGTGTGGTGTTCTCATGAAATATTTTGTTTCTTGAACTATATTTTAATATGCTATTTATTAGAATGGGGTTATTCATATTTAGTATTAAGTACATTTTCATTAGGAACAGTATGGTAATTGGTACTATCATCTTTAGTGTAGTAATGGGTTAAAGTGTTAATGATTTAATTAATTAGAGAATCTCACATCTCAAAGCTTATAGGAAATTTTGGTGCATGTTAACTTTATTTCTCTATTTTCACACCTTTTTATTTCTTCTACACACATATCATTCCAACAGTGCAAGAAGCACATCAATTGTAGTTTTTATGTGAACGTTATGCCACTCAGAAGTTGACTTTATTGTTTTCACACCCATAATTCGGGAGGATGCTATGATAACCCCCATTATTCATGGAAAAGGGGTTTTCCACGTGATTATAATGTAAAATACTCTAGAAGTGTCTATATTGTAACTCTAATTAAGATTTGAGGTCGCCAAACTTAACCACTAGTAGGATATAAAATTGTGTTATAATTGGGCCACTAGGAGGAAAATGGATTTCATTCTTTCGAGTGAATTTATTCCATAACTGAGGAAACATATCCAAGAAGGATAGGAGGTCAAGAAAAAAGAGAGGATATTTGCACTATAACAGTGCATGGGCCACACTCCATACTTCTTTGTATTTAGAGCAACCTCACCTTCCAGCTGAGTTTTTGTCCTAAAAGGGTTTCCCGGAGACAATTGTGTGCCTCATGTGTGTGTGAAAATTTATTTTTCCATCTTTTCTGCATAATTTTCATTTACATGCCTGCACTATTTACAATAAAATCTACAACTCTAGAAACATAGTAAACTTTAATAACATAAAATTTTAGATTTTAAAGATAATATTATCATATATGTTGTGAAAAATTGTCGAGTGGAATATCCATGGTACTTTACGGATCATATTGGTATCAAAGCCATGTTTCTTTGGGTATTTTGTGGATATTTAGAGGGGATCTAGATCATCAGGGAAAATAATCGTACAACCCTAATCATGGCCATGGAATCTATGAATGACCATTGTTATCCTTTAGAGGTGTAGTTTTCGCCGCCAGAACAATAAGTCACAGATATAAATTGTAATGTAAACCTCCTCATGGAAACCCTAAGTGATAAACATGGGATATTTGAAGAAGATGGGGGTTCAAATACATCGGAAAAATCAGAAGGGGGATTAGGATATCAGGAAGAAATGGACGATCAACCAAAGAATAAACCTAGAAACGTTCATCATAGTTTGAGTGTCATGAATCAATCACAGTTCCTATTTAAAATGGAAGAAAAGGTTAATATCAAGCCATACAAGGGTGAGATCGATGCTCTGAAGCTAAATCACCTGTTGTAGCAAATAGAATTTTATTTCAGCATCCATCAAAATGCGAAAAACAAGAGATTTCATTTTTATTTTTGAAATTAAAGGGTCATGCACTAACTTGGTGGGAAGTCCACATTGAGACCCTAAGGCTGGAGAGACAGTTTGTAGTGAATAATTGGGGGTACTTCAAAAACCTCATTAAGTCATAGTTTTATCATATTGGCTAATGTAGAGGACTATTGGATCTAGTTTCACTACTTCAGGCAAAAATCGGGGAAAAGTGTGAAAGAGTACACCACAAAGTTCAAAATGATGGAAATAATGTTTGGTATCTCCCTAAAGAACCTAGATGTACTCCTCAAGCATTTGGGGCATATGCACCACTATCTATAGGAGAAAGTGATGTTGTTCAAGCTAAAATCAGTGGACAAGGCTTGTGTTTAGGCACAATACCTAGAGAACATAGGCCTAAAGAGAATGTAATCAAATGGATCAAAGAAGAAGCAATAACATGACGCTTTTGAGGATGGGAAGAATAAGAAAAAATGGGGAAAAGATAAAAATATGACAAGCACGACACATAAATGCAATTATCTCAACAATCACTGCAACTACTGCAACATTGATTTCCATAGAGAGGAGAAATGTTGGAAGTTGCATCCAGAGTTAAACCCAAAGAACAGAAAGAAAGATAATAAAGAGATGAATCTCATAGCCAAAGATTCAAGTAATCAATTTTAAAGTAGCTCAGATGTGGATGATAAAATCATTTGTACGTCAGTGTAGAAGGAGGTGAATCTAAGTAGCCTTCAACAATAGGAAGATAAATAAATAACCAAAATATTCCATTTAAAGATATAGTTCAAGAAGACCAATATTAACACTTTATATGACTCAAGATTGTAGGTGAATCTCATGAAAATAAAGTTGATTAAGAAGTTCGAGCTAGGAGTTCATGATCATCCAAACTCATATCCATTGGGATGCATAAATAAAGATTCAGATCTAAAAGTAACAAAACAATGTGAGATTAGATTTTCCATCAGTGTTGATTTTATTGATGAATTAGAACTAGATGTGGTTCCCTTTGATGTAAGTGGAGTCATGTTTCGAATTCCATACATGTACATATGGGATACAATATTCATGCAGAGAACCAAAAAGTACCAACTCATTATGGATGGCAAATCATTCATCATCAATGCACATAAAGGAAAATAAAAAATTTCACTAATAAGTGCCAACCAAGTCAAGAAGTTGATCGGTTCCAACAATAAGTATGTTTTATTGTTTCTAAGAGAAAGTCAATTGATAAAAGAGCCAGTAAGAGGCAAGGCATTCCTACAGGGGTGTACTAATAAGCAGAAACAACAACTGGAGGATTTGTTATAGGAATATGCTGATGTGTTCCAAGATTCTAAATGACTACTACCAGAGAGGGCAATGGATCATGGGATTCAACTTCTACCAGAATCCCCATTGCCAAACATTAGGTTGTATAGGTAGTTTGTTATAGAAGAAAGTTAGGTGCTAAAATAGTTGCAGCAACTACTCGAATAGGGCATGATTCCACCAAGCACGTCATAATGTGGGTCACCCATCATCATTGTGCCAAAGAAGGATGGGACTTCACGGATGTGTATATATTATAGGGACTTGAACAAAATCACGATCATGAATAGATACCCCATGCCTAGGATAAATGATCTACTAGGTTAATTGTAGCTTAAAGTCTGGATATCACTAGGCCAGAGTCAAAGAAGAATATAAATGGAAGACCCGCTTTGAAACCAAGAAAGGTTTAAATGAGTGGTTAGTAATTTTGTTTTGCTTATGAAATGAACCAGCTATATTTATGAGATTAAAGAATGATGCATTATTACATTTTATACATTTGTTTGTTATTTTCTATTTGGATGATATATTAATATAGAGTTCTACATGGGAGGAGCACATCTCACATTTGATGCAGGTGTTGGAAACGTTAAATAAGCACTAGATTCTAGGAAATATCAAGAAGTGTGAGTTTGCATGACATTTTTCAGTGTATCTTGGATATGTGATAGGTGGCGAAGAGCTGAAGATAAATCCTACCAAGTTAGAGGTCATCATGAAATAGACGATTCATACTAATGTCTCTAAGGTTAGGAGTTTCATTGTGGAAACACATTATCTAAGGAAATTCATAGACTCATTTTTAGTGGTATCAGCACAACTCCATGCCATAACAACAAGTGGAAAGAGTTCCCAATGGGGAAAGGGTCAGTAGAGGGATTTCAAGGAGCTAAAGAAGAAAATCAGTTAAGCACCAGTTCTAACATTACCAAACTTGCAACAACCATTTGAAGTGGATAGAGATGCGAGTAGCTATGTTATGGGAGTGGTTTTGATGTAGGGAGGAAGCCTTGTATGCTACCACTCTAAATCATTTCATGGTGAAGTTATTAACTACCCTATCTATGACAAGGAGGTCTATGCCTTGGTGAGAGATGCGAAGAAGTGAGAGAACTATATTATGGTAAAAGAGATAGTAATCCATAGACACCAAACATTACAGTACTTTCAAGCCCATATTAAGCTACAAAAAACTATGAATTACAAGTGGATGGGGTTTATACAACAGTTTCAATTGGTGATCAAGTGTAGGAGGGGAAACACAAAAAAATTGGCTGACATGCTTTCAATTCCACCCACATCAAAGATCATATCTTTGGGGACTCTTATGCACATGGATCCATTCATCCATGATGCATATAGAGAAGCATATTATGAATATGAGGACTTCAATGAGATGTTTCAATAGTTGCAGAGTCAGAGCCATATGCATGATTGCGATAGCACTGTTGACTACCATATCTAGGATGGGTTACCCTATAGGTTGTGTAAGCTATGTGTTCCTAAATTTGAGAGATTTTAGATAGTTAGGGAGGTTCATAGCTCTAAGGTTGCATGGAACTTTGGTGTAGGGGATACCATGGCCAACTTTCAAAGTTATGTGTATTGGCCGAAGATGTAAGAGTGGGTAATTAGGTTCGCAAGAGGATGCATTCTTTGTTGTACCGGCAAACCTAGCAATAGGAAATAGTGTCCATATCATCCCTTACCTATAATTCATTATTCGTAGGAAAGAATTTCTGTGGAATTTGTGGGAGGTTTACCAACAACCAAAAAGGGACATGACCACATATTCGTGGTACTTCATAGTTTCAGCAAGATGTGTGTTTTATTGCCTTGTAAAAAGACCATAGGTTGGAAAGGAGCATAAAAAATGTTATTTGGACAAGTCTAGATGCACTTTGGAATACCAAGTTGTTGAAAATAATACTGAGAGGGGGGGTGAATCAGTATTATCTAGTCCTTTTAACAATTCTTCCTTATTTATACTTTGAAGTATTTTTGCATATCAGTACCATAAAACAATGAGCATGAACAAGAAAAACAGACAGTCACATCAAAGAACACCAGATATAAGGTGGAAACCCAATGTGGGTGAAAACCACCTGCTGCAATATGTCTCTATCTTCTTTCAAATTAGAAACTCTGTTTACAATGGTCTTGTACTGGTGCAGTCCTTTACCAGTACGCAGGCTGCAACCTGCAGAGAGCTACAACTCTCTCTCGTTTTCCAGTCTCTCCTGGAAGGGAGCTACAACCCCCTACTTCTTTTCTTTCAAGGACCACTTTTCATAAATTTTCAAACTGGATCCATAAATATCAAATGATCATCAAGTACCAGTAAGTCACCCAGATAACCAGATCCACAATAACAGAAAACTAAACCCAGAACACCTTTTGCGGCGTCTCCTGCGGCGCCTTCTTCGGCGTCTCGTGCGGTGCCTCCTACGGTGTATCCTGTGGCGCCTCCTACGACATCTCCTGCGGCGCCTCCTGCGGCGTCTCCTGCGGCGCCTACTGCGGTGTCTCCTGCGGTGCCTCCTGTGGCGTCTCTTGCGGCACTTCCTGCAGTGCCTCCTGCGGTGCCTCCTGTGGTGCCTCCTGTGGCATCTCCTGCGACGCCTTCTATGTCATCTCCTATGGTGCCTTCTGTGCCGTCTCCTGCGGCGCCTTCTGTGGCGTCTCCTGTGGCACCTCCTGCGGCATCTCCTGCGGCGCCTCCTGTGGCGTCTCCTGCGGCGCCTCCTATGGCACCTCCTGTGGCACCTCCTGCGGTGCCTTCTGCAGCGTCTCCTGCGGCACCTCCTGTGGCGTTTCCTGCAGCGCCTCCTGCGGCATCTCCTGCGACACCTCCTGCGGCGTCTCCTGCGGTGCCTCCTGCGGCGTCTCCTGCGGCGCCTCCTGTGGCGTCTCCTGCGGCGTCTCTGCACTTCTGCAGCTGCAGCGCTTGAGAGATCACCCTTCACAGATTCGCTTTCCACTTCCCTTTCATATAGATCGAGCTTTTGAAACAATAACCCAATATTTTAGATCTTAAGATATTCAACCCAAAAGCATACTCAAGCCAAATGATCTCCTTTGCTTTATATAGCAAGCTCTTCCTCAAATCATGGACCAATACCACGGGCCAAAACCATAACAAACCAATACCATCAACTCAATACTAGGGATCAACACGTCTGTCGAGATGCCATGGTCCAAAAACCATAGGTTCAAATTTCAAGGACTAACTACCATGGACCAAAGGTAAGTTTTCCCACATGAAATAAACTTTTCTCTGCATAAAATTCCGTGAACTTTTCTCCACATGAAATAAACTTTTATAAACTTTTCTCTGCATAAAATTCCGTGAACTTTTCTCCTGCGTACTTCTTAATTCTCATCATATTGAGAGCCATGCCATGGGTGTTGCCATCAAGTACAACATCTGTAACATATAACCATACCAGAAACATAATGCCAACAATTTTTTATCAGAGTCCAGAACTCCCTATAGAAGTAGATGGGGAATTCGTCAGGCCCTGGTGCCTTATCAAGATGCAGGCTCCAGATTTCTCTTTTAATTTCCTCTTCTTCAATTTCTTTGCTTAGATTGTCATTCATCTCCTTAGTGACTCCTTTGGGCGGATGTTGGAGCAAGTGAGAGTAATCTTCTGCCCCTTTGACTTCAGTTAGAGGGTCCCTGTAGTGCTCAGTGGCAACATTCTTTATGGCCTCTTGAGTGCTGTGCCGATTTCGTTCGCTGTCCAAGATTGTATTTACATTATTTTTGAGCTTTTGAGCGGTGGCTTGTTTATGGAAGTATGTTGTATTTTCATCCCCCCCTTGAATCCATAATTGTCTGGATTTTATGCGCCATTTGATTTCTTCCTCCCTATTAATGTGGCTCAGCTATGCGTATAATGCGTTCTCCTGCTCTTTATTTTGTTGCGATAAACCATGCTCTTCAATCCTTGCCTGCACATCTTCTAATTAATTTTTCACTTTCTTTTGGTCTCCTCTGGTTCCTGATAACTTCTTTGGCCCAATCTTTTAGTGCCTTCTTGGTTATTTTTAATTTGGTTTCCCAAATAAAGCATGGCGACCCTTCCACAAGCTGGCTCCAAGTTCCCTTAACAATTTCTCTGGCTGCAGGAATCCGATTCCAAGGAGGGTTGTATTTAAAAGGAATAGGGCCAAGGGGATAGTGGATTTCCAAAGTTAGAGTGATGGGATAGTGATCAGAGGCAGAAGTATTGAGGATGTTGGTGTATCCTACAAAAAAGGATGAGAGGAACGAGATATTGACTAGGAATCTGTCTAGTCTTTCCATTATGTTGCCATTGCCAATCCCACAATTGCTCCAGGTGTATTTGCGGTTTTTAGGGATAATATAAACTAATTCATAATCCTGAATGATGGTTTCTAGGCGGCCTCTAAATGGATCAGGAGCAAAGATTCCTCCCCTTTTTTCATTGGCGTGCAAGATCAGATTAAAATCACCTGCAACTATAATATTTGTATTTCTTTCCCCATCGATGCTTGTCTTCAAATCGTCCCAACAAATTTCCTTTTCCCTATAATGGTTGGGAATGTAAACATTATATATGATTACAGTTTTATTACCTGTTGTGCTGTCAAGAATGGTTCTGATCCAATTCTGGTGGGTATTTGCTGAGGTGTAGATCCAATTGCTGTTGTCCCAAATGGTGACAATTCCTCCAGAGGCTCCTCTAGATTCGCTAATGCTTCCCAAGTACTATTTTTGCTGATCTATAATTTTTTTCATTTCTTGCTGATCTTGTTTTGTCTCCTGTATCAGCATTATTTCTAGCTTCTCATTGTGAATTAGATCTCTGAGGGCAGCTATTTTAGAGGTGTGCCCTAAGCCCCTGCTATTCCATGAGAGGAATTTCACCATGATGCATTGGGTGTGCGAAGGGGTGCTCGCCTCTCTTGTTATTTTCCGCTTGTCTCTTTCTCTTGTTGTCCAAGGATGAAGGACGCTATTGGAGCTTGTGTGCCCATTGCTATGTCCTTTTGGTTGTTCTCATCTCTATGTTGCTTAGCGGATTTTCTACCAGGTCCTGGTTTTTTTGTATGTATCGCTTGATGCTCCATGCTCTTTTGAAGAGCTTCTGGTGATCCTTGATGAGAGGGGCTCGAGAGGGGGTTGAGAAGTGATGATCTGAGGTAAATGGGAGTCTGGAGGCTCTATGGAGGGCTTTTCAGGGGCAGAATCGACAGTCTAAAGGATAAGAAAGGGGTTGGAGGAGGAAGGGAGGGGCAGATCAAGAGGAAGGAGGCCAGAAGGGAAAGGAGGGAAGAGGGAGGACACTGGTTAGAGGGTCCGGGGATGTTAGAAACCATGGAGGGGTTGGGAGGGGGCGCCGATTTTTTCTTTTTAACAGGTTCCCAATGACCGTCTTGCTCATCATTCTTTGCATTAACAATTTTAGTGCATCTGTTAGAAAAATGTTCGTATTCGTGACATACCTTACATTTAAATGGTATCTGCTCATAATCTAGTTGCTGAATATGGCTCCAGTCATCCACTTTTAACTTTATTGCTTCAGGCAGTCCTCTTCCTAGATCCACTTCAACACAGATCCTTGCGCAAGCTTGCATGTTGTCCTTGGGCTCGCTTTGGGCATTGTATTTGCCAACAACATTCCCTATTTCTCGAACTAATTCATCTCCTCAGCAATGGAGAGGAAGGTGAGGAAGACGAACCTAAACTGGAACGGCACTTGGAATATCCAGTTCCAGATCAAAGTCTGGAGTCCATTTATTGAGATAGAGACCCCTCAAATCCATGAAGTGTGGAACGTTCCTGAAGATCAAATCCTTGTCTGCTTTGGATTCGAAATGGAATGTGTAATACCCTTTTCTGCAAAATCTTATTGATATTTTCCTGGAATCTTGTCTGACCAGTTTCGTTCAACCCATCTTTGAACTATTCTTGGTGATGGCCAAAGGCCTGTAAATTGCCCTGTGAGACCTTTCTCAGCAAGGGATAGCGCTACCATACGAGGAAGACTTGGAGGTAGCTGAACTTCCTCAAGAACATCAAGCTTCTTGACAAATTTTGAAATTGCAGGTCTGGGGCGCTGAGGTGGAAGTGGTCCTGCTGAGGCGGATCCAGGGGGGCCATGGCTAGGGCCAAGGCCCAGGTCGCTGCGCTGTTGGTTGGGGTCAATCGCCTAGGGCTCGATTAGGCTCTCGGTGCACAGCTGTCTCACCAATTTCAAAAAAAATAAAAATATTATTATTATTATTATAATTAATTAAATTAATAAATATAATAATAATGAATTAGTTCATATAATTGAATATTAATAATATTAAATAATAATAATAATTCATTTATTCATTTTTAATTAATTAATTAATATTAATATTATTAATATTATTATTTATTAAAAAATGCAAATACTGTTACTTTTTTAATTTATATTAATTATTGTTAATTAATTAAATTCATGGGATTTACATCAATCTTAAGGATTAATATTATAAACTCTATGAATAATATTACACCCTAGGATTATTAAGTTTGAACTTGGCCTTAAGAAAATCTATAATGAATTTCAACTTATCCAGTTCCAAATTTAGCAACAGAATGTTCGTCTCAGCCAAAGAGAAACACATTCCGTGTCTTGCTCAGTCTAAATTATCAGGTTCAAGTGTGAAGGATCTAGCTTTAGTGGATTCCTCTTATGAATAGAAATATGCTTGACTTGGTTTGGTTTCAATTTTGTTTAGTTCTATATGGTAAATATGTTGATTAGGTTATTATGGTACATTTATTTATCTTGTAGATGGTTTCAATACATTCAGTCTTATAAGGCACTATTAGACAGGCTCAAATTTTATTGTTTTTGGATGACATATAATGTTGTTAAGTGGCAACAAACCTGGTTTCCCAAAGGGCAGGTTGAGGCGACCAAACTCCCTGAATATGGTTGTAACCTACTTTTGATGAATATGAATGAAAAGGTCCTGCCACACTTACAAAAAAAATATATTAAATGCTAGGATTATAAACCCTTAGATTAATAAACCCAAGGGATTGATATTATAAAACCATGAGAATAATAAACCAGAGGGAATAATATTACATCCAAGGGATTAATATTATAAACCCAAGCTATGTAAACCCTAGAATTATCATGGTTAACCATGGTTAATTTTCATATTGGGACAATATTTGTGACAATGCGACATTTTGCCATGGTTGACCATGGATAACCATGATTGATTTTCATATGCAGAGATTGTTCGTCACAATGCAATGTTGGACCATGGTTGACTTTCATATTGAGAAATATTTGTCACAATACGGCATTGGACCATTGTTGACCATGATTATAAACCAAGGGGTTTCATATTAGACCCAATGATTAATATTATAAACCCTATGAATAATATATATACTTTTTGTGTAAAATAGTTTCCAGATTCATATCGCATTTGGTTGTTGTTGTAATCAATATTTCAAACCAGTAACGGTGGTTCATCAGCACGATGAGTAACCATCATTACTGGTTCAAAACATCGATTACAACAACAACCAAATACTATATGAATCCGGAAACTATTTTACAGAAAGATGAGGATCGCAGAAACTTGAAATCTGAGATATATAATTTTGTAAATAAGATAGTTTCTATTAATTCAAATTTTTTTATTTAGAATCTAAGTGGGGTGGCATGAGTAGGATGCTCAAGCACTAGAACCACTCTTTTCTTTCACAATGGTTATAAAAAAATGCCTCTCTTACATCTCCTAAAGTATCTTTTACACTGGTATACAAAAAATCTCTTTCTTCTGAGCTCTGAATATTTTCAGAAATATCGTTTACAATGGCTTACATAAAAGCTCCTTCTTGTGAACTTAGAAGATAGATAATATAGATAGAGGACAGAAGGATAGATTCACAATTTTCAAAAAAAACCCCTTGATTCGAGATGGCGAGAAATGAGTATGTTTTGAAGAAGTAAAACGTCGAGAGTGGCATTGATGTCGGTGGTGCCATAGAAAAAAGGAACCTTCCAGAAACCTAGAAAAAAAAGCATAGAATTTAACATTATGTAGTGTCATCCAAGGGATCGTCCTCCAGAAAAATGGGTTTCTATAGTGTGCTACCTACAAGAACGTTCACCGCTTCCTGATCACTGGTGGAGGCTCCTACAATTTCTTTTTTTATGCTTGGAGATCCCCCCTCAGTGGTCTGCATGGTCACCGTGTGCCTCTTAAGAAGTGCATAGTGTGGCAAATCCCACGTAGATTGTGAATTTATCACTCAAAATATATAACTTATTCTCCACAACTTTTGTGTTTTTTTATTGTTCTTGTAATGCTAACATGAGAATTATCTTGAGCTACAGGGAAAGTTCAATGGCGTGGCTGTACATATTTTTCTTGGCCCGAGTGAGCCCTGGGTCAGGAATCCATTCAAATTCAACATCAATTTCTTTAGACGTTAATCTACGTCTTATGTTGCAAGCCTATTTTTCCAGGTTATGGATTTGATCTTGGGTTTCAAGGTTGACTGATACAACGTAATTAAGAGAAACTCGTCTTGCAGAAGTCTCTACCCATGTGGAAGACTGCCTACTCGGGCTGTCCCACCTAGAGTTATTACGGCTGTGTCTCAGATCAAGGTCATAGCTATTTCGAGAGGCCATGATGTGGAAGGAAATGGGTTTAGGGGGGGATCTCTAGCCAAAGGTGATGGAAGCAATTGCGCTAGGGTAAAAATAATGGTGGGGAAGAATGAATTGGATGGGGTTTACATAGGTGGAGCGAGAAGACAAAGAGGAGCACGTCGGCATGAGAGAGCCATTGAATGCTTTGAGTAGGAGTTACAACATTGTCATGAGAGAGCATGTATCAGTACTGGTTGAAGGGGATGGATGGTGGTGGCCCTGAGCAGACACTATAAATAAGCTAATTCCTACTTCATACAAGGAATTGGGACATGTGTAGTGTGAAGAAATCATAATTAGTTGATGCGGGAGTTGTACCATACCTTTTATGGAGAGTGACAATAGATCTCGTTATGAGAGAGACCCATACTCCTAGTATCAATTCTATTTATTGTTTCATAGTCCTGGTGGAGAAGACCCTCCTCCAAGTCCCTCCATGCAAGGGAGAAGATTCTTGAGCTGCCAAATATTCATTCATTTTCCAGTATGTCCACCAAGCTATTTTCCTTCCTTACGGCTTGGAAGTGGAGCCCATTTAGCTCACCAACATGTTGGTTGATGCAGTATACAATTTTTTTGAGCCACCAATTGTCCATTACCTTGGTGAGTGTCACTCCTTGTTGAATCTTCCTGTAACCTTGGGTGGCAAGAGTTGAATCTCCTTCCACTATGAGGGGACAAAATATCTAGGATTTTGTAATGTCCAAACAATGCTCCAGATCTTAGAGTTTGGCATCATTATCAGTATGTTGGCATGGAAAATGTGAACAATGCCAATAAGGGGAACTAACCCGATCACAAGCCCCAATTAGACCTGCTTTCGTTTGGAATGGCTAGCTCTGATAGATTTTAAGGTACCCTGTAAACTGTTTGAACATGTCAAAAGATTGCTTCCGGGAGGAAGACTTAAATTAAATCAACAAAAATAAAACAACTAACCTCTATGTATTAAATCATATCTATACTACTTCTAACTACTCTAATCTAGCCCTACCTATCCTAATCTATCCTATATAAGCATAATACAGAGGTTTAAATATCATCTATATGCTCGGTAGGAGCATGATAAAGAAGATTAAACATCATGTATAGATTCAAGTCCAAATGAATCAACATTGAATTCATAGCTGGACAAGACTATGCTATTACTAAATTAGAATCCAATAACTCATATAGAAATCCACATTACTTTATGAAATTAAATTTGCAAATGATGTTTAACTTAGTTTCAAATTAGAGACCATTCACAAGTTAACCATGAAAATGAATCACATTCAATTTAACAAGACTAATAGTGAACTATAAGTCACCAATATGCATAACTACAAATCACATTTACATTCATGCCAGCAACAACACTCTAATCCAAAACATATAAAATAACAATTAAATAAGTCTGAAACTAAAGGCTCCTTCTTCCCAAAAATAGTCCTCCTTATTCACAATAAAGAAAAATTGTTCTTGAAAATCCAAAGCCATTTCTCCTCTTCGCAGGTAATACTTATGCAAACGCTGTTGACTCTAGGTCTACCCTACCTCTTCATCTTCCCACTATTTCATATATGCAAATTGAATGCACAGACATAGGATTCTCACTGTGACCATTGGCACATAGAAAGCATAACAGCCAGATTGACTCCTTTCCCCAGGAAGAGAACAGATGTTGGTGAAAAGGGTCACTATATGCTTCCTTCCCATAATGAAGACCAGGACATCTCTACTTATAGAATGTATAGGCAACGTTTGGGGTTCCGACCTAGAACACTTGCGACCAGACCCTTAAATGCAACACTTCTGCATACATGGCCCTTCGAATCTGCTCCTTCATCCTTTGCTTCTCACCTACAAGGATACTTATCATTAGCTTGATGATTGTGAATAATAAAAAAAAATGTTCAATCAAATGTAAACACTGCCTTTATTCATTTTATAAAGCCATGGAACAAGTGCGAAAAGGATTTATGCCTGATACACAGTCAACATACAATTTCCTGCTTAACCCATAGGCTTCACACAGTTTTTTGAGGGCTTCTTTTAAATCGAAATCGGGTATCAGCTCCTCCACCGGCCGCAATACCCATGCCTTCCACTTCCCTAATGTGCAATTACACTATCGGACTTCCACAGGCTTGCCTTTTACATTGAAAACCCGATCCCTTTCTTATTTCAGAAAATTTGGAAAACACATGAAAACACAAAAAATTCTGCCTCGATCACTCAATATGGACCTCAAACTTTATATAATCAAGCATATAATCATCGTTGGGTCTGGCTCTCACCTCCCTACTAACTACATCTCCCATGGGCTCCATCAATATGCAATATGCAATGGGACTTTTGGACGCGATATATATAAATACATCGTGCTTGATAAAACCATCGAATCTGATAGATGGAAGCACGCTATATGTACATGAGCTTTGGTACAAGGCTGATAGCGATAAGCGATTAACACCAGACCTGATATATATATGATATGCTTAATAGGGTCGGTGGGTCTGGTAGACAGAGGCACATTGTTTATACACATAGCTCTGGGGCTGGGCCGATAGTGATCTTGATGGGGCTTTGGACCAGAAATGTATACATTTGAGTTAATAAAACCCGTCAGGTCTAGAAGCCATGAATGCCTTGTGTTATTTGCGATGGGCCCAAAAGGGTTTACGCCTATTTTGTGGAGTATTTCGGTTATGGGAAATTATGATGAAAAAGAGGACGCGATGAAATATTTCGTGAGTTAAGCACACTGACGATTATGATAAGGGTGGGGGTGATCTTTTGTGCAATCATAAGGGTATCATGCATTCTTGTGAATATTAAAAGGTCTCGATGAAGGGAGTGAACAAAGGGCTAGGCTGTCTCAGGAATGAACCATTACAACCGAGGTTAATTCAATGGCTTAGCCATCAGGCATGGAAAATCTGACTTGGCAAAAATTTAACATCCTTGTGATAAAACAGATCATTATGACAAATGAGAAATCAAACTTCTAGGGGACCCATTCAAAACTTGCTATGAGAGCATGTTTTAATAGGGTGGTAGTTGTGGCCACAACATAGTAGTTGTACCCAAGTTTCCCACGTATAACAATTTTATCTCCCCGTTAGAGTTTTTGAAGACACCCCCAAAACTTGCGCCCCAAGATTTACTTTGGTAGCTCCATCATAATTCAATTTGAGGACATATTTGTGAGGCCAGTGCGAGTGGCAGGGCGCCTTCCGGTTTGTTTTTGCTATAGTTAGAGTGTTCTTAGGGGGGGAATGTAGCTTGAGGAGATTAAGGATCATCTAATTAGCAGGGTGAGCAGGATCACTAAAGATTAAAAGTTTTGAGGTGGCTACAGATTCCTGAATTATCTGTTTAATGAAGGTGAGGATGTTGCCTTTTTCTTCTCTGTAAATTCTACTATTGCGCTCTTTCCAAACAACCCAACAAATGATACCTGAGATGATATTCCAGGCTTTGTCAACTATATGGTGTGAGGAGAAGGAGGTTATCCAATTTTCTAGAGTACTGAGGATGGAGACTTTTTCCCTATTAGAAGCTATTAAAACCATTTCCGCTCACTCTCAAATATTATTGAAATAATCACAATCATTTAGAAGGTGGTTTGTTGTTTCTTCGCTCTTTTCATGGATAGGGTATCTTGAGGGTCCATTGAATATACTTTTTATTAAATTATCCTAGGCTAGGATCTTCCTCTGCATTGTTAGCCATAGCAAGAGTGTGATTTTGGGCTAGAATTTCCTGCCTCACAGAATTTTACATTTTTTTCTGAGGTTTAATTGATCATGGTTTGCCATGTATTCATAAGCTTCCTTAAGGTTGAAGTGGCCTACATAGTTTTTTCCCCATATGATCTTATCTTCCCATTTGTCAAATTGAATTATCCTTTCTTGAATGGTGTTGGCAAATGTACTCCAATCAAAACCATTGGGCAGAGGTTCCCATTCTCTGTCACCCAACCATTCTCCTAATTTTTCCTTTTCATTGTAGGGCTTCTAGTAATGGCCACCTTATGTTTCCATTTTCTTTCATTTCATTGCGAAGTTGGGTGAACTATTCGCTGTTTAGGTTGGGCATTTTTTGCCATGTATCTTCCCATAAAATAGATTTTTCTCCATTTTATATCTCCCAAAATATTTTCTTTTGAATGATAGCCTTATTTTCCCAAGCTTAATTGTAGATGGTCGATCCTTTGATGTCACTAGTGACCCTGATGATATCATCATTTGAATGATTTGACACATAAGTTTCCTTCTAGGTGAGGCCCCAGGGTGTTTGTGTGTGATCTTTCCAATGCTACCAGGTTTTCCCCCAAGGGTTTTTCCAATAATTTCTAGATCCACAAACCTCCATCGTTTTTTGGTATGCTCGTCATTTCCCAGGCTACAAGAGCCCATTTCCTTTTTGTGTTTGTGGCCCTCCATAAAAAGTTTCTCTGGATGACTCTGATGATGTTGTTGATTTATTTAGGGGTGGCAAGAGCAGAGAACATATATAGAGGAATGGCTTGCAACAAAAATTTCACTAGGATCGGCCTCCTTGCCAAGTTGGTGGAGCGAAATGTCCAATTTTTTTGTCTTTTGCCCAAATTATTTATGAGGCTCTCCCAGCTAGATCCTCTGAAGGGTTTATTAGTCAGAGGAACCCAAAAATATTTGGAGGGGAGAGAATGTATTTGAAAGCCCAACGTTTGGGATATATTTCTTTGAATTACTATAGGAGTATTGAAGAAGAATAATTTGGATTTCTCCAAATTAATGGAAGTTCCTAAGGCCTATGAAAACCCATTGAATTTTTTTTTGAAAGAGGTATATTCCTTAGCAATGGGTAAGCCCATTAGCAGGGTGTCACCCACAAATTGTTGACGGGTGGAGGGGGGTGAATTGTCATGAAGGTTGAGGCTAGAAAATGGGATGTTAATATTGTATTCCTTTAGAGATCAGCTAAGACCTTCGACTATGATAACGAAGAGGAAGGGCGATAGGGGATATCCCTATCTTATGCCTTTGGAGGAGCAGAAATGCTTGCAGGAGGAGCCATTTTGAAGAATGGAGAAGAAGACTCCTGAGACCATGGCCATACTCTAATTGATGCAGTCCTGATTGAAGCCAAAATCCTTTAAAACTACCTTCATGTAATCCCAACTTATTTTGTCAAAATCTTTCAACATGTTTAGCTGCATCATGATCCCCAATTTCTTTTTAATCTTTAGTGAGTGAATTAGTTCATGGGAGATGATTAGGTTTCCCATGATTTTTCTGTGTTCCACATATCCTAACTAGTTTGAGGTTATAAGTAGGGGTAGGAAAACCTTGATTCGGTTGGCAAGGACCTTTGAGATGATTTTGTAGATCAAATTACATAGGGAAATAGGAAGGAACCTATACAGAGAATCAACCCCTTCTTGTTTGGGAGTGAGAGTGAGGAAAGTATCATTGAGGGCTTTTAGAACATATTTTTTGACTTTGGAGTCTTCCACTAGAGCATGAACCCACTATGTTATGAAGGCCCAACAAGCTTTATAGAAGTCAATTGTGAAACCATCAAGTCCAGGGGCTTTCCCATTGGGCATGGTCATTATGGCATCCCTACTTCTTGCATCATTACCTTTATTAGAAGCATTATGTTGTGGTCTTGATTGAGTATTGCAGGGATGTTGTTGGTAATTTCCCTTATTGCATCAGCTCTATCAACCCTAGGCTCTTCTACAATATTGTTGAAGTAATCATTTACTTCATTTTCCATATCCTCGTGGTTATGAACCATACTTCCCTCTATGGATTTAATGCCTATGATTTTGTTGTGTCCCTTATGCTAAATCATGGAACGATGGAAGAAGGATGAATTTCATTCTCCACACTTAAGCCAATTGATTCAGGACATTTGGTGCCATAATTTTTGCTCCTATGAGACTCTTTCTTCCCAATTCTTGTGGAGACTTAGTTATTCTTACTTCATTTGATCATTGATTTCATTGTTGATGATTTTTTGTTGGATCATTTCCATTCTCTGTTCCAGATATTTTTTGTCTTTAAATATTTTTCTTAAGACCTCTTTGTTCCAGATTTTAATTTTTCTCTTGATGAGCTTTAATCTTTGTTGGAATTGATACATTTTGTACCTGATTTGAGCATTAAGCCTTTCCACCAATCCTTCATATTTTCCATAAATTTTGGGTGCTCAAGGAAGAATGATTCAAATCAAAAGGATTGGTTTCTGGGACTAGAGGAAATTTAAACTTTCAAGGAAATCAACTAGTGGTTTGAACCCATTTGGGGGAGGATGCGAGCCTCCATTTCAGAGGAGGTAATGTAGATGGATTCAAGGAGAAGGAAGTGATCAAGTCTAGATGTAATTTGTCTCACTCCTCCCCTTCTATTTTTCTAGGTAAATGTTCCATTTCTTGTGGGGATGTCTATTAGACTTATCTCATCAGTTGTTTCTTGGCAGACCTCTGAGTATTTTTCTAGCTTGTGGATTCATCATTTTTTTTTCCTCAAGCTTTAAGGCCATGTTGAAATCCCTGCCAATAATTTTGAATGATAGGGGGGTGGTATTGAGGATTTTCCTCACGACTTGAATAATTTCGATTCTTTCAGTTGCCCTATGTGGAGCGTAAATATTAGTAACACATATATTATCACTGGAAGTAATGAGATTTAGAACAATGGCGATGGAGTGCCTCATTTCCATGTTGGAAGATAGCTCATGTAATGATCTTTTCCATAGAGTCAAAAGCCTGCTAATAGTACCCATTGCGGAATTTGCTTTGTAGCTATAATTTTTAAAGCATTTATTTTGCAGGAAGTTGATGTTCTCCATAGCAGTCTTAATCTCTTGAATGAGAACAATGTCAGGTTTCTCTGTAATGAGTTTGGTTTTTAAGACTCTTTTTTTCCTAGACAGTTTAGGCCTCTTATATTCCATGAAATACAATTCATTGATAAAGATGTGGGGTGAGGGTCATAGATTTTACCTCTCCTTCATTGAGAAGTCTTACTTTGAGTTCTGGAGGATCTCCCCTGTGGTTTTCCTTCCTCTTTCGCTGTTGGGACCTTTTGGGTTGTGCTCTTCTACTATCGTATTTAATATTATTACTTTGTTTGCTGATTCATCTGATAGTTTCTGTAGTGTGTCCTGTTTTAGTTCTTCCTGTAGAATGTATGTTCCTTATATTTTCTGTATATGCTCTACTGGTATAGCTTCCAGACCATTTTTTTCCATTATTCTGATATGGGGATGAGACCAACTCCTTCAAGGGCTTCCTCTATTGAGTTGTCTTAAGGGGAATCCTTTGTCATTGCTGGTTCCATATCGATGTCTTCTAGTAAATAGTCCTCCTATATTTGGACATGCTCTGAATTATTCTCCACTTGCTTCTTATTAGCAAATTTTTGGTTTCCTCCCATTGTTTCTTTTTCATTCTTTCCATCTAAGATTGGTTCTTCTTGGTTTTTCTGTATGACTTCATATTTGTTTTTAGTGGCTAGCTTGTATTGATCTTGTTTTCTTTGTGCCTTCCTATTTTTCATGTTTCTTGGTCCTACTTTCATGAAATCTTTCTCATCTAATTTATTTTGAGCTTGCGCATTACTTTGTGGAGCCTTATTCTAGAGACATTCTTAGAATAGGTGTCCTTGTTCATGCCAATTTCTGCATCTGAATGGTATATGCTCATAGTCAATATTTTGGAGCCAAACCTCGTCTCTGAAGACTAACTTTATTGCTTTTGGTAGGGCACCTGAGACATCCATGTAAACACATATTCTTGCGTAAGAGACATATTAGCCATTTTTGGTTCCTTGTGACATTTTTATCTTCGATGACTTTAAGCATTGATGGTGACCAACCATCAGTGGGAAGAGATTAGAGCATAACCCAGATAGAGGCTGTAGTGAAATATTCCTTTTCCGAGGTGAATATTTCCTTCAAGTATCTCATGTAGAGCCTAGCCGTGTTGAAAAAATAAGGGCCTCCTTCAAAATTCAATGTTTGTCTTCAAGGAGGTAAAAAATTACTATGAAGAATCCTTTCGATACCAGTTGTAGCCTGAGTTGTCCTTTTGGTTTCCATTTTATTTGAATCCAACAGTTCAAGGCTTTTTCAGTGGGCTAGATTCCCATGAATTTACAGATCGTTGCATGCTCCTGCATGTAATCTTTGTAGGTTGCTACATCTAGGTCTTAGATTTCTAGCATCGAGTTTTTTTTTCTTTGGGGTTGTAGTTGTTATTGGTTTTCACCCTTGTTCTTTAGGGCTAGTCTAACAGGGTATTTTCATGCTCTTCTTCCATTTTTTCCTGCGAGATCAAAGCTACTTTTGAGATGGTCCCATTTCAAACTTGTCGTCTACATCTTTTCCCTTTGATTCATTTTCCTCTCTCACAAATTTAGCTATTCTGGAGGAGTGAAAGGAATAGTAGTTAGTGAACATAGTGAAGCATTAAGTTTTAGGATCCTTATTTTTGCCTCCTACAGTGTCCCGAAAGGAAGGGGCTTCAGAGCCCACCCGGGCTCTGCCATGAGATGCAACGTGCTAGAAGATTAAAACTCTAGTTGCACAGATCGAAGAACCATGTACGCATATGAATAATATTAAACCTAGGAATAAGAACCCTTAAATTAATAAACACAAGGGATTGATAATAAACACAAAGGAATAATACATCAAATGGAATAATACTAAAAACCCAAGGGATTATAAGCCAAGGGAATAATATTAAACCCTATGGATAAATATTATAAGCCCAAGGTATATAGACCCTACGATAAATATTATAAACCCTAAAATAAACATGTTTGACCATGGCTTACCATGCTTGATTTTCATATTGAGACAATGTTTGTCACAATGCGATGTTGGACCATGGTTGATTTTCATATTGAGATAAGCTTTTTAATAGCCTGTTGTTGCACCATGGTTGACCATAATTGATTTTTATATGGAGACAATCTTTGTCACAATGTTGTTATCAACAAAAAATGACCACCTAGCCATTTCTAACTAGGTGGATCGAAATAAACCATGTAGAATTAATTTTACCATAGTAAAATCACTTTCACCATAGGAACTAATTTAGTAAACAATTTTTATTAAATTATTTTCTGTTTTAAAAAAAACCATGAGAATAATTGAATAAATCATTATTTATTTAATTTTCTCTAGGAATAATTATCAAACCATTGTTTGAGAATTATTCCTTGTCACATTTGACTAAATCTCCTAGGAATAATTAAATAAATCACTATTTATTTATTATTCCTTATTTCCATTATTGTAATAATTATTAAATCACTATTTAATAATTATTTTGATTTCACACATTTCTTAATCCTCGTGAAATAAATAAATCATTTTATTTGTTGATTAATTTTAGACAAATATATTTGACCATTTTGAATATCCTTCCCTCTCCAAAAAATATAATAAAGTATTCCTAATAGTTAGATCTTTATTTGGTCAATATTATTTTATTATTCTCCTTTTTCAAGATTAACGCAATACTTTGTTATAAATAGGAGGGTTTTCTATTCATTCTTGACCATGATCATTATCATTATCACCATTATTGTTTGTTTTCACTTGAGCTCCGATTTGAGTTCTCCACATTGTTTTGGGCTTTTCACATATTGAGAGAGAGAATTTATTACTCAAGCATCAAGGACATCACAAGACCCATCCCACAAAGGGGGGATTCCAGACCCTTTTTGTAGATCCCCTTCATTAGGTGTTACACAAAAATGTCGTCACCTTGATTATTTGCAGTCGGTGTAGGTCTATCACCACCTATACCAGCTTCCTAAGCAACTCTTAAACCTCAACTCTTCAAAACAAGCTTGAGAAATGAGAGAAAGACATAAAAAAAGCAATGTAACTCTGGTTCCGCACTTTCTCTCACTTTTGCCTGCGGGCCAGCACCTTTTGTTCAGAGTATCTGCGTACTTATACGCTCTGTATGTAAAGGGGAAGGTGCGTACCCTTGTAAAAGTCAAAAGGCGCAATTTTTATCTTAAAAAACTCATCTTGGGTTAATTCTAGACTTTTCTAGAAGCATTTGTTACGTGGATTGTCCGCTGCAAGTGGTTCATGCATCCCATAAGAGGAGGAACTAATCCCTTGTTGAGAGGAGCTATCCCTTTGAAAGAGGACTCTATCCCTTTGAAGGAGGAGCTGGTAACTGATCTCCATTGCACTATAAATTGAGGCATTGGGTCAGTGGCCAGGGAGGTTAGAAGCTAAACTTTTGAGGGTAAATCCTAGTGAAATCAAGACTTCAGATCACATACTGTTTTGGCTTCATTAGGGAGTGAGTGAAGCTTGTCAAAGTAGAGGAGACTTCTTGTTGGACCTTGGGAGGAGCTTGTACAGCGTCAAGGCAAAGGTTGTAAGGTTCTTCTCCTTTTGAATTAATACAATCAAGCTCATTTTTCTCAACAAGTATCTCATGTTATTTGCTTCATGGATATTCAGGTGCTATTTAATCATTTGCCTTGTTTGTGCTTGCAGGTTTGTGACAAAGGAACTTACTTGGATCAAAGGAGCGAAGGCATCTCCAAACTTGCGTTGGACATGAGGTAGGCCTTAAACACATTTGTTTGCCATTATTTATAAAGCGCATTTAGAGAAAGATAATGTCTGGTTGTTTTGTTTGTCATTAGGTCTTCATTAGATTCTAGGAAGGTCTATCTTGTTCGCAAGATCGACTCATTCCGCGTGACAAAATGACGACTCCACTAGGGAATCGATTGTTTTCCTCGTTTTTCTTTGACTTGAGAAACTTGCCTTTTTGTTTCTGTTTTTGGCTTGTTGTGTGTGGCTTTGGGTAGAATTAGTGAATTTAGCTTTCTTTTTTATTTTTCATTACTTTGGTCGAAGTACACAGTCTGCACTTGTATCATAGTGCGTACCTGTATGCTCTTTTACTTTGTGCACAGAGCGATCCCGCACCTGGGTAAACTCTGCACCTGCCTACCCTGCTAAATTTTTGAAAATTTTGACTTTTGCTTTTTCAATTAGTTTTATTTTGTTTTTCTAGTGGTTATCCTCTTCCCATACCTGCATGTGGCTGGTTGAAATCGTTCCTAGGTTTAATTTCATTAGCATTAGGGTTTTAGGAGAAATTCCTAGAAGTTTTGCTTGTTGGGTTTGTTTTTCGATTTGGTTGTGTAGTGGCTCTGAGCTTAGAGGCTATAGGGACTTCAGATCACCTTAGTGTCTACCAGTCTTCTTGAGAGTCTGACCATTTATGAAATCTCCCCTTGTTGAGAAACCCGCTTTGAGTTTTCTCTTTTCAAAACTTCGATAAGCTTGAGATTGAAAGCTTGGATTTTCATTTTAAAAAGGAATACAAAATTAGTTGTTCTTGACTTATTTGTGATTCTGGACAAATTAGTCCTTGGTTTGCTTGTGACCAAGTAAAACATCCTCAAAAAGACTTTTTGTGAAGCTTTTTACTTCAAATAGGGTTTTATTAGTTTGTAGATCTTAAGTTTGCTTTATTCAATAGTTTTATCAAAGATTTGCTTTAGTAATAGTTTTAAATGTTTTTTAACGAAAAATGAAAGGTCTCTTTTGAAGAAAGTTTGTTCTTAGTAGCATTTGAGTTTTCGAATGAAAAGAGAAATTCTTGTGGAAATAATTAGTTGTGTCGTTTTTTAGTGCATTGAAACGAATACTCTTCTTTTGATTTGATCGTTAAAGAAAGATTTGCGTTTTTAAGTATTTGCATCCTCCAACTCTTTCTTAGCTAGAACTTCATTGAAGAGAAAATATTAGTTAGTCATCTTAAGTGTATTTTTGTAGTGATTTTGATTCAAGTCTTTACACCATAAGTTTCATCTCCATCACCTTTTGACTTAAATCAAAAACCACTAAAAATCACGCTTAATATAAAATCAATCTAGCAATTTTTTTGTTTCTAGGGCTCTGATACACCAATATAGCTTAGGCTAGTATCTTGGAGTAGGGAGTAATTAAATCTCCAAGATAAGTAAAACAAACAAGTAGCTTTATCTTACGGTAGGAGAAATCCAATTGTTGCATCTATGCTCTCGGAAAGCTCCTCTTAAAGGAGAAGCACGTGATCGTGTCCGAACCAGTGTGGGAATCAATCCTTCCTCATTGGGAATGACCCAAAATATTCACCTATTACAAACGGTAAACCTCAGATTATTTTCGAGGAGCCTGGGGTCACTTGTTGGTAAACCTCGGTTTATGTCAAGGAGCCTTCAAGGGGATTGAGCTTGCTACTCTGCCCTTGCATGCGTATCGGATCGTAGACTGTTCCCCAGGTATATTTGGTTTCTGTTGGTACCTTAGTGAACATATTCCTCTAGAATCTTCCTAAGGTACGGTGCGGGAAGATCCCACTGTACCTGGAGCAGACGTTGGCTAGACTCACTTGGATTTTCTGGGGGGTTCTCTTCACTTGAGACGGTTAAGTGGAGAAACTTGGTCCAGTCTATTCATTAAGCAGGTTTCCAGGGTAATTGTTCCAACCGCTATTTCTGTATCGAACTCTGCGATATTGGATTTCATCACCAACTAGTGTTTTCGGTCCGAAAAGTTACTGTTTTTGTGTGTTTGATCTCTTAGATTCTTTAGGCATGTGATTCGAATTTGTTTGGTTCTTTAGAGACTTTAGGTGATTTTCATTGAGATTTTACTTTGTTTGCGTGTGAAGTAGTTAAAAGTCTTTAACTATGGTTGAATTACCGAGACATTCCCATAGACTTCGGGGCCAATCCCCTGAATTTGTTAATGTGGCTGATTTACTGAGGACTTCTCGCAGACTTCGGGGTCAACCTCCTGAAGATATACCAAGTCATTTTGAAGGCTTACGAGTCCTCGTATCTCCCAGTAGCGTTAGAAGTGGGTCACCTGAAGAAGGAGAACCTTCTTTGGTAGAATATTCTGATTCTCAACAAGTAGTAATTTCAAAGGTTACTTGTAGCATTACCTCTACTAGTGATATAGGTGAAGAACCTGACGTATCTGAACCCGAATCTGAAGTTGCTCCTACTCCCGTATCATAGTTTGTTTCTCTGACTCCTAGTGGTCCTATTTCTCCTAGGGTAAAAACCGTAATTACCCAAGATCTTCCTGCTGGACTCATAACGATCGAAGAGCTTGCTATTGTGGATATCGAAGAAATCTTCCCTTTTCTAGATAATCGACCTATTTTAGAGTTTAGGGAGCGTGAATCGATTTTTTATAGTCTGCCTAGGAGCACTGATTGGTACCATTCACTGACCAATCTTTTAGAAAATCTGGGACTCTGTTTTACACCACCTCGCATTTTTTATCACCCTTCACCCAGAGATCATTATCCTGCATTGAATATGTCTAGTCCGTCATCAATGTATTCCCAATCTCCAGAAGCCTATTTATACGATGGTCCTTCTGTTCCTGCTGGGTATCAGTCCATTTCTGGTACTTTTTCGGGAGCTCTCCTCGTCCTAGCAAACAAAAGTTGTTAATTGGAAGTAGTGGTACTGAGCCGTTGAGTGCAGAAGAAATTCTAATGATGTCAGGTCAACCTCAAGGTGGTTAGTTACCGCCTGGGGGCCAACCTCAAGGTACTCAATATGTGCCTGGGGGGCAACCTCAGGGTACTCAGTATATGCCTAGGGGGCAGCCTCAAGGTACTCAATTTGCGCCTGGTGGCCAACCTCAAGGACAGAACATACCTACGGGACAGTACATTCCTCAAGGTCAACACCAGACTCAATATGTACCCCAAGGTCAACCTCAGTATCAGTATGTACCCCAAGGTCAATCTCAGTATCAGTATGCACCCCAAAATCAATATCAGTATGTACCTCAAGGTCAACCCCAGTATCAGTACATGCCTCAGGGTTATCAACCCCAAGGTCAGTATCCATCTCAAGGTTACCAACCGCCTTCTGGTCAATCGTATTATCAATCTTACCCTCAACTCGGTTATGGTTCTCAGTATCCTCAAGGTCCATACACCAAAATGAATTTGGTGTGGGATCCATCTCAAAATCAGCAAGTCTTGCAACCGAATTTGCAGTTGTCATCTCAACCTGGACAAACTATGGTAGCTGGTCCATCTCAACAACTCGTCTAGTCCACCGTTAAAACTCCTGCACCTTCTGTAGTTTCTCAGGCTGGGCCTAGTGTGCCTCGTACTTCACCTCAAACATCTTCTGCAACTACTGCAACATCTTCTCCATCTACCCCACCGTCTTCTGGAGTATCAGTAGCTTCAGTTTCTACTGTTCCTGTATCTGCTCCTCAGAACTCTTTACCTCAGTCTGGATGTACGGTCCAGACTTCAGTCCAGATGCCTATAGGGAGTATGGTTGTTACCTCTCAACCTCAATTTAGTTAACCTCCGTACCAAGGACAGTATCAACCTCAATATGGTCCTGCTGTGCAGCAACCAACCTATCAGTATCAACTGTACCCTGGGTATACATATCAACAACCTCAGCAACCCCAGTATGGTCCGGTTAATCCTGGTTTTCCAGGAGGTCAAAATATCCCGAATGCGATTCCCATTCCTAGTTATCCTGGATATCCTCCTCCTGGGTCTGTTTTGCAGACCCCAAGTTTCAGAGACCCCAATCATTAGTTACCATTCATTGCAACTTTTGACTTACCTGACTTGACACGCCTTACTAACGATCCAATCAATTATCTTTCGTGTTGGCCGCCAATGCCGCATAAGTTACCTAGTGACATTCCAAAATTCGAAGGTAAACCTAGAGAGGACCCGTCGAACCATGTGATGACTTATCATCTCTGGTGTGCATCCAACTCCATTTCTGATGATTCTATTCGTTTACGTTTGTTTTAAGGCACTCTAATTGGTCTTGCGGCCAAATGGTATATCGAATTACCGCGAACCACTTTTTATGATTTTAGTCAGTTAGCTACCTCGTTTTTAACTCATTTTCAGTTGCCAGTCAGATATGACAATGGCATGGACCTATTAACCTCATTAAAGAAATCGACGTCCTTACATCTCCGATCATATCCATGAATGGAGGCGTCGACGGCGTTTAGTAAAGGTTTATATCCCAGATCAAATCTTAGCTGAGTGGTTTGTAAAATCTTCATTGCCTAAGATCACTGAAGATGTAGCTAAAGCTAGAGTAGTTACTGAAGAGCAAGTCATTGCTCAAGTGCAGTACCTTGACTTAGTTTACACTCAGTCAGGAACGTTACATGAGAAAATCCCCAACCTACCTAATCAAAATCAAATCGTTGTTGCTCCTTCTGGGTCTCATGCCGCTGATGGTATGATTGGCACGGTAAATACTAAAAGTAAGAAGAAATCTTCTAAGAATTCTTCTCCTATAATAACCTTGCCAGATTCCCCGACAGGAGAATCTTCCGCGGAACTTAAGAAAGGGAAGAATAAGAATAAAGAGAAAACTCCAAAAGAGAAACCTGAAAAAGAGGAACCCTCTGAAGAAAAGCGTAAACCTCGTTATCCGTGTCTCATTTGTGATGAAGACCATTATATGAGAGACTACCCTCATCGGGCAAAAGTTGCCAAAATCGTCAAAGGTTCCCGAATTCTTGCTGTCTTGAAGGATCCTTTTCCAGCTCAAGATAGTAAGATGATCGGTTCATCCTCTAGTGCCAATGAAGAACCCATCTTGATGATGTCTCATGTAAGGATTGCAACTCGATCACAAGATTGTGGCAGTAAAAGTCTTGTTGATGGAAAAGAAGCAGAATCTTCTCAGTCCAATCCATCAACCTCAGCTCCCGGTTTCGATCCACTACAGATCGAGAAACCTAACCCAGACTTAGTAATCAAACCGCCCACTAAGGTTGTTCTTCGAAGGTCTGCTTTCAATCCACATGCGAGAGAAACTTAGAATTACAACATTGTTGAGGATTTAGCTGTTTCACCCTCAGCAATGTCAGCTTTGGAAGTGCTGCAATCATGTCCAGCATAGCGCAAATGACTTTTGTCGGCTATAGGAGCTGTTGATACTTAGGACCCAAACCTAATAATCTTCGATCTAGAAAATAGTGCACCACGTCTCCCCCATCAAATGGCTGTCCAGATTCCAGTGATAGTAAAAAACAGACCTGTTCATAGGACTGTGATTGATGAGGGAGCTTCCACGTGCATTATGTCGATACAGTGTTGGAGATCGCTTCGTTCTCCTTCACTCAATCAATCCCTGACAATTCTTAAGGCCTTTGATGGCCGTGGGTTTCATCCATTTAGCATTTTACAGGATCTACCTATAGGGGTTGAAGGAAAAACCGTTAATCTAGATGTGGAGGTGGTTGATGCCCCTCTAGATTACAACCTTCTCTTGGGTCGTAGTTGGTCTTACGCTATGACAGTTGTTATCTCATCAGTCTTTTGGCTTATCAAGTTCCCTCATAATGGAAAGATTGTAACTATAGACGAGTTGTCATACTTTTCATCCGACCCAGCCTCTGCTGAGAGTATTCAACATGTTGGCAAAGTGATGATCCCTTATAGGGATGTTGGTATAGGGTTAGTTAAAGATTCCGGTTTACTGGGCACTTTTCCTTTCCCTCCTATCAACGCAACATCTTCTACTGCAACAATTCATATGATTTCATTAGGAACCATCGTTAATGATGATCCTTGGATCATTCCTTCTGAAACTGAGTTAGACTCATTTGGTACTCTTATGCCTTTGAGTCCGTATGAATTCGCATATCGGGTTGTGTAGTCGTTTTCCGACCCAAAATCAAACCAAATTGACTTAATGAACGAAGTCCATGAAGACTCATTTTCAACACCAACCTCGAAACTAGAAATGTTTTCTGAACTTGTTTAAACCGATGAGCAAATTTGTGAAATCCTATGTGTTGATCAGTTACCATGGGAAGATCTACATCACAGATCTTCGTTTTTACCCGAGAACGATCGTTTTGAAAACAATTTTTCATCAACCTTTACAGCTGAATATGCTAAGGATGCTCAGAATCTAATGAAACATCCTTACTCTGAGTTAAATTTGGGAAATATTTCTAAAACCATTCCCCTTGACATTTCAGTTAAGCCTGGAATAATTGAAAACGTTCATATATGTGCCTCTTGTACGGACGATCAAATCAAAACATACAAGGCTCTATTTCAAGAATTTCGTGATGTGTTTTCCTGGTCCTATGAGGAAATGCGAGGAATCGATCTAGCAATCGTAATCCATGAAATTAAAACCTACCCAGATGCTAAACTCGTTCGACAACGTTTACGTCAGATTCACCCGAGAAAAGCTGTTGCGATTAAAGCAGAAGTTGAAAAATTGTTGAAAGCAGGTTTCATTTATCCAATCTCGTTAACGGATTGGGTATCGAATATTGTTCCTGTGAACAAAAAGCAAGGGACAATAAGAATTTTTATTGACTATAGGGATATTAATTGAGCATGTCCAAAAGACAATTACCCTACACCCTATATCGATTAAATTATTGATGATTGTGCCGACAGTGAAATTTTCTCCTTTATGGATGGTTTTTCAGGCTACAATCAAATCAATATTCTGCCTGCTGATCAACCAAAAACAACATTCATTTGTCCATGGGGAACATTTTCTTATTGCAAATTACCTTTCGGCCTTAAGAATGCCAGTGCAACTTTTCAAAGGGCTATGTATTACGCTTTTCAGGATATAAAACACATTGTGCAACCTTATCTCGATGACTTGGCTGCTCATTCCTTACATAGAGCTTATCACCTTATCCATTTACGAGCAATCTTCATGAGGTGTAGGCATTATCGAATTCGGTTGAATCCCCACAAGTGCGTGTTTTGCATTGAAACGGGTCAATTACTAGGATTTGTAGTTTCAAAAGCCGGCATTCGTGTCAATCCTTCGAAGCTCAAAGCTATCATCAAATAGCCTCCTCCTTCGAGTCTTCGACAACTCGAAAGTTTACAAGGGAAAGCAAAGTTTTTACGTCGATTTATCCCTAACTACGCCGAGATTACAAAGGGTTTTACCCGGTTGTTGAAACAAAATGCTTCATTCTTTTGGGATGAGATAGCTCAGAAATATTTTGATGCATTAAAACATGCGTTGACGCACACACCACTGTTGCATCCTCCCAACTATAGCCAAGACTACTACTTGTATCTCGCCGCCTCCTACTCCACCATTGGAATGGTGTTAGTTCAGGAGCATGAATTCGGTACGGAACATGTGATATATTACCTTAGTCGCACGTTGAATCCAACTGAGCTAAAATACTCACATGTGGAGAAATTGGCATTGGCAGCTGTTCAAGCTGTCCAACGATTTCGTCATTACATTTTATTACGCAAAACTACCGTCATTTTTGATTGCAACCCCATGATCTAAATTTTGACCAAACAGTTGCTAGGGGGCAAGTACTCCAAATGGATTTTCATCTTGTAGGAGTTTGATTTGGAATTTGAAAAGTCCAAGTCAAAGAAATCTTTAGTTTTCGTGGAACTTATGTGTGACTTCCATCGCGTTGATTCAGAAACTGTGGCAGAGGAGCCCATTGCGGACGAATCCTTGTTTCTGATCAGCACTTTAGATCCGTGGTATGGAGATATCATCACTTATCTCCAAACCCAAACCTTTCGGCCCGATATTTCACGATCCGACCGTCGAAAAGTCTGATTCCAATCCCAACAATTCAAAAGTATTGGTGATACTCTTTATTGCCTGGGGGCAGACTCTATTTTTCAACGTTGTTTGACTCATGTGGAAGTCGAAAGGGTCTTAAACGATTGCCACTCTGGAGCATGTGGCGGTCATATGTCTGCATATGCCACTGCCCAAAAGATATTGTGCGCTGGCTATTTATTGCCGTCTTTGTTTAAAGACTATATTACTGCGGTCCGAAAATGCCACAATTGTCAAATTTTTGATCGAAAAATGTGCACTCCACCTGCTCGTCTTCACCCTATAATTGTCGTTGGTGCTTTCTCAAAATGGGGTATCGAATATATTACATGTAACCCTGACTCGGCCGGGGGGCATGCATACATTATCCTCGCGGTAGATTATTTTACTAAGTGGGCCAAGGCGATGCCTACATTTGAAGCAGACGGCAAAACAGCTGCAATTTTCGTATTCAATCATATAATTGCTAGGTTTGGTGTTCCACAAGCGATTATCACTGAACAGGGGTGTCATTTGCGAAACGTTATGATGACAGAACTTACAGACCAGCTTGGCTTGCATCATGACAGTTCAACTCCTTATTATCCACAAGCTAATGGTCTAGTTGAAGCCATCAACAAAGTCTTAGTCATCATGATCCGACGGATCATCGCGATCCATTAGTCAAACTGGCACAACTTGTTATTCTCAGTGCTGTGGGCATACCGAACCTCAATCAAAACATCAACAGGGTTCACTCCTTTCCAACTAGTGCCTTACTCTATCGAAGGCATTTGCCAGATCAAGCTTTAGTATGAATCCTTTCTCTTTCCTAGATGGGCTCGAGTGGATGGCTTCTTGAACAAGAAGAATGGAATCAGTGATATGTCTGTTGGGAAGAAAACTTCCTTGATATTCAGATATCAGTGAGGGAAGGAGAGGGTTGAGTCTAGTGGCTAAAATTTTGGTAATAATTTTGTATGAAGAATTGCAAAGGGATATGGGGTGGAATCTGGAGAAGGAGGAAGGCCGATTTTCCTTGGGTATGAGGACTAGGAAGGTGGAGTTGGTGTGTCCTCCAAGTTTCCCTTTCCTTTGCACCCATCGAATCATCTTTGTTAGATATTTTTTTTATCAGAGTCCAGAACTCCCTATAGAAGTAGATGGGGAATTTGTCAGGCCCTGGTGCCTTATCAGGATGCAGGCTCCAGATTTCTCTTTTAATTTCCTCTTCTTCAATTTCTTTGCTTAGATTGTCATTGATCTCCTTAGTGACTCATTTGGGCAGATGTTGGAGCAACTCAGAGTAATCTTCTGCCCTTTTGACTTCAGTTAGGAGGTCCCTATAGTGCTCAGTGGCAACATTCTTTATGGCCTCTTGAGTGCTGTGCCGATTTCCTTCACTGTCCAAGATTGTATTTACATTATTTTTGAGCTTTCGAGCAGTGGCTTGTTTATGGAAGTATGTTGTATTTTCATCCCCCCCTTGAATCCATAATTGTCTAGATTTTATGCGCCATTTGATTTCTTCCTCCCTATTAATGTGGCTCAGCTATGCGTATAATGTGTTCTCTTGCTCTTTATTTTGTTGCGATAAACCATGCTCTTCAATCCTTGCCTGCACATCTTCTAATTCATTTTTCACTTTCTTTTTGATCTCCTCTAGCTCCTAATAAATTCTTTGGCCCAATCTTTTAGTGCCTTCTTGGTTCTTTTTAATTTGGTTTCCCAAATAAAGCATGGCGACCCTTCCACATGCTGGCTCCAAGTTGCCTTAACATTTTCTCTTGCTGCAGGAATCCGATTCCAAAGACAGTTGTATTTAAAAGGAATAGGGCCAAGGGGATAGTGGATTTCCAAAGTTAGAGTGATGGGATAGTGATCAGAGGCAAAGGTATTGAGGATGTTGGTGTATCCTACAGAAAAGGATGAGAGGAACGAGATATTGACTAGGAATCTGTCTAGTCTTTCCATTATGTTTCCATTGCCAATCCTACAATTGCTCCAGGTGTATCTGTAGTTTTTAGGGATAATATCAACTAATTCATAATCCTAAATGATGGTTTCTAGGCAGCCTCTAAATGGATTAGGAGCAAAGATTCCTCCCGTTTTTTCATTGGCATGCAAGATCAGATTAAAATCACCTGCGACTATAATATTTGTATTTCTTTCCCTAGCGACGCTTGTCTTCAAATCATCCCAGCAAATTACCTTTTCTCTATAATGGTTGGGAACGTAAACATTATATATGATTATAGTTTTATTACCTATTGTTGTGTCAAGAATGGTTCTGATCCAGTTCTGGTGGGTATTTGCTGAGGTGTAGATCCAATTGCTGCTGTCCCAAATGGTGAAAATTCCTCCAGAGGCTCCTATAGATTCACTAATGCTTCCTAAGTACTGTTTCTGTTGATCTATAATTTTTTTAATTTCTTGCTGATCTTGTTTTGTCTCCTGTATCAGCATTATTTCTAGCTTCTCATTATGAATTAGATCTTTGAGGGCAGCTATTTTAGAGGTGTGCCCTAACCACCTGCTATTCCATGAGAGGATTTTCACCATGATGCATTGGGCATGCGGAGAGGTGCTCGCCTCTCTTGTTCTTTGCCGCTTGTCTCTTTCTCTTGTTGTCTAAGGTTGAAGGACTCTATTGGAGCTTGTGTGCCCATTGCTATGTCCTTTTGGGTGTTCTCAGCTCTATGTTGCTTAGCGGATTTTCTACCAGGTCCTAGTTTTTTGTATGTATCGCTTGATGCTCCATGGTCTTTTGAAGAGGTTCTGGTGATCCTTGATGAGAGGGGCTTGAGAGGGGGTTGAGAAGTGATGATCTGAGGTAAATGGGAGTCTGGAGGCTCTATGGAGGGATTTTTAGGGGCGGAATCGACAGGGGAAAGGATAAGAAAGGGGTTGGAGGAGAAGGGAGGGGCAGATCAGGAGGAAGGAGGCCAGAAGGAAAAGGAGGGAAGAGGGAGGACGCTGGTTAGAGGGTCCAGGGATATCAGAAAACATGGAGGGGTTGGGAGGGGGCACTGATTTCTTCTTTTTAATAGGTTCCCAGTGACCGTCTTGCTCGTCATTCTTTACATTAACAATCTTAGTGCATCTGTTAGCAAAATGTCCGTATTCGTGACATACCTTACATTTAAATGGTATCTGATAATAATCCAGTTGCTGAATATGGCTCCAGTCATCCACTTTTAACTTTATTGCTTCAGGCAATCCTCTTCCTAGATCCACTTCAACACAGATCCTTGCGCAAGCTTGCATGTTGTCCTTGGGCTCGCTTCGGTCAATGTATTTGCCAACAACATTCCCTATTTATCGAACTAATTCATCTCCCCAGCAATGGAGAGGAAGGTGAGGAAGACGAACCTAAACTGGAATGACACTAGGAATATCCAGTTCCAGATCGAAGTCTGGAGTCCATTTATTGAGATAAAGACCCCTGGAATCCATGAACTATGGCCCATTCCTAAAGATCAAATCCTTGTCTTCTTTGGATTTGAAATGGAATGTGTAATACCCTTTTCCGCAAAATCTTATTGATATTTTTCCTGGTATCTTGTCTGACCAGTTTCGTTCAACCCATATTTGAACTATTCTTGGCGATGGCCAAAGGCCTGTAAATTGCCCTATGAGACCTTTCTCAGCAAGGGATAGTGCTACCATGCGAGGAAGAGTTGGAGGCAACTGAACTTCCTCAAGAACATCAAGCTTCTTGACAAATTTTGAAATTGCAGGTCTGGGGCACTGAGGTGGAAGTGTTTTTACTAGATCTGAGAAGGCTTTTTGAGGATCGTGGTCCTCCTGAGGCGGATCCAGGGGGGCCATGGCTAGGGCCAAGGCTTAGGTCGTTGTGCTGTTGGTTGGGATCAATCTCCTAGGGCTCGATTAGGCTCTATGCGCGCAGCTATCTCAGCGATTTCAAAAAAAAATAATTTATTATTATTATTATTATTAATTAATTAATGATACTATTTTTATTGTTAATTAAATTTAATATAATTCTTAATTAATAAATATAATAATAATGAATTATTTCATATAACTGAATATTAATAATATTAAATAATAATAATAATTCATTCATTCCCCTAGATGCGGGTGACGAGACAGATGTAAGCGAGGAGCCACATGGAAGCCAAGTGCTACCCCGTGCCCAAGCTCAGCATTAAATTCATACCTCGCGACCATGGAATTACAACTCAGGGAAGGTGGCAGGCATTCAATGCATGTTATGTCACAATGGAGAGTCTGCAACTTGTAGTTGAGGCGATCTGGGTTGATTTTGAGGGAGGTCGGCAGAGACATGGAGCACAGTCGTTTGTCTGCAGCATCCTCGTCCAGGATTCAAGTTCTGTGGGAAACGTTTGTGGGATTAACTCTGATTGCTATGTGGGCACCATTAGGAGGAGGCTCTGGACTGTGGGGCACAACACCATCTCTGCACCTGCATCCATATCTGCCCCTGCAGCCATGTTTCATCAAAGAGGTCCAGCTCGTGGAAGGCCAGCTCGCCCTCTAGCCTCACGACCACGGGTTCAATGCTCCCGCTACCATTGCCACAAAGGAATTCACGCCACCCCCATTCAGGCCAGCCAGTTCCAGGACTCGGGTGATCCTGAGGCGGAGCCAGCCCCTGCACCCGCATTCGGGTCTGCTATCTTCTCTTTTGGCAGCACGCGGGATAGGCCCCACATCAATGCCCACATTTCAGTCCTTTTTCTCGAAGAATCTCAGGATGAAGATGGAGGTTCGAGCAGCATGGAGAAAAGCCCAGTGGGAGGCCAAGGAGCGGAAGAACAAACACCAGCGGCGACACCTGGGAAGGCTCCAAAATCCCTCTGGCTCAGGAAGCTACGACCTCCAAGGAAGAAGCTGAGGAGGACTAGGATGCTCTGCGGGAGAAATATGGCTGGTGTGAAGTGGTTGAGGAAAAGCCTCCAGAATAGCCCCCAGCTGGACCACCTCTTCCTCACCCAGCGTTGTTCAGGTTTTGTTCTAGTCCTCTCTGGTTCTGACTATGTCTATGGCTATGTTTTTGTCTTATATGGTCTAGGTCCAACTCGTCTGATGCCCCAGTGCGGGATGTTCATGTTTTGTTCTTATGACCCTGCGTGGGCAGTTCTAGCCAGTTTTTGTGCCCCTGCGTGGGCGGCTCAAGGCAGTTATCGTGTCCCTGTGTGGGTGGTTCAAGGCAGATATCGTGCACCAGCGTGGGCAGTTCAAGGCAGCTATCATGCCCCTGCGTGGGTGGTTTCAGAATAGTCGAGGTTTTGTCTGTATTTCAATGGTTCATTTTGGATGTTTTAGTATAGCAGTAAGGCCCCTGCAAGGGCATGTTTTGTTCTGTAAAAGCCAAGCCCATAGCGCCACTGCTGGCCTTGGGCACAATGTCATCCTGGATGTAAATTTCCCACTGTACATAATATAATAGATAGTTTTATAGAGAAAAAAAAAATAATTCATTTATTCATTTTTAATTAATTAATTAATATTAATATTATTAATATTATTATTTATTAAAAAATGCAAATACTGTTACTTTTTTAATTTATATTAATTATTGTTAATTAATTAAATTCATGGGATTTACATCAATCTTAAGGATTAATATTATAAACTCTATGAATAATATTACACCCTAGGATTATTAAGTTTGAACTTGGCCTTAAGGAAATCTATAATGAATTTCAACTTATCCAGTTCCAAATTTAGCAACAGAATGTTCGTCTCAGCCAAAGAGAAACACATTCCGTGTCTTGCTCAGTCTAAATTATCAGGTTCAAGTGTGAAGGATCTAGCTCCAGTGGATTCCTCTTATGAATAGAAATATGCTTGACTTGGTTTGGTTTCAATTTTGTTTAATTCTATATGGTAAATATGTTGATTAGGTTATTATGGTACATTTATTTATCTTGTAGATGGTTTCAATACATTCAGTCTTATAAGGCACTATTAGACAAGCTCAAATTTTATTGTTTTTGGATGACATATAATGTTGTTAAGTGGCAACAAACCTGGTTTCCCAAAGGGCAGGTTGAGGCGACCAAACTCCCTGAATATGGTTGTAACCTACTTTTGATGAATATGAATGAAAAGGTCCTGCCACGCTTACAAAAAAAAAATATGAAACGCTAGGATTATAAACCCTTAGATTAATAAACCCAAGGGATTGATATTATAAAACCATGAGAATAATAAACCAGAGGGAATAATATTACACCCAAGGGATTAATATTATAAACCCAAGCTATGTAAACCCTAGAATTATCATGGTTAACCATGGTTAATTTTCATATTGGGACAATATTTGTGACAATGCGACATTTTGCCATGGTTGACCATGGTTAACCATGATTGATTTTCATATGCAGAAATTGTTCGTCACAATGGAATGTTGGACCATGGTTGACTTTCATATTGAGAAATATTTGTCACAATATGGCATTGGACCATTGTTGACCATGATTATAAACCAAGGGGTTTCATATTAGACCCAATGATTAATATTATAAACCCTATGAATCATATATATACTTTTTGTGTAAAATAGTTTCCGGATTGATATCGCATTTGGTTGTTGTTGTAGTCGACATTTCAAACCAGTAACGGTGGTTCATCATCACGATGAGTAACCACCATTACTGGTTCCAAACATCGATTACAACAACAACCAAATGCTATATGAATTCGGAAACTGTTTTACAGAAAGATGAGGATCGTAGAAACTTGAAATCCGAGATATATAGTTTTGTAAATAAGATAGTTTCTATTAATTCAAAATTTTTTATTTAGAATCTAAGTGGGGTGGCATGGGTAGGATGCTCAAGCACTAGAACCACTCTTTTCTTTCACAATGATTATAAAAAATGCCTTTCTTACATCTCCTAAAGTATCTTTTACAGTGGTATACAAAAAATCTCTTTCTTCTCAGCTCTGAATATTTTCAAAAATATCTTTTACAATGGCTTACATAAAAGCTCCTTCTTGTGAACTTAGAAGATAGAGAATATAGATAGAGGATAGAAGGATAGATTCACAATTTTCAAAAAAATCCCCTTGATTCGAGAGGGAGAGAAATGATTATGTTTTGAAAAAATAAAACGTCGAGAGTGGCATTGATGTCGGTGGTGCCATAGACAAAAGGAACCTTCCAGAAACCTAGAAAAATAGCATAGAATTTAACATTATGTAGTGTCATCCAAGGGATCGTCCTCCAGACAAATGGGTTTCTATGGTGTGCTACCTACAAGAACGTTCACTGCTTCCTGATCACTGGTGGAGGCTCCTACAATTTCTTTTTTGATGCTTAGAGATCCTCCTTCAGTGGTCTGCATGGTGACCGTGCACCTCTTAAGAAGTGCATAGTGTGGTAAATCCCACGTAGATTGTGAATTTATCACTCAGAATATATAACTTATTCTCCACAACTTTTGTGCTTTTTTATTGTTCTTGTAATGCTAACATGAGAATTATCTTGAGCTACAAGGAAAGTTCAATGGAGTGGCTGTACATATTTTTCTTGGCTCGAGTGAGCCCTGGGTTAGGAATCCATTCAAATTCAACATCAATTGCTTCAGAGGTTAGTCTACGTCTTATGTTGCAAGCCTATTTTTCCAGGTTATGGATTTGATCTTGGGCTTCAAGGATGACTGATACAACGTAATTAAGAGAAACTCGTCTCGCAGAAGTCTCTACCCATGTGCAAGACTGCCTACCCGGGTTGTCGCACCTGGAGTTATTACGGCTACGTCTTGGAGCAAGGTCATAGCTATTTCGAGAGGCCATGATGTGGAAGGAAATTGCTTTAGGGGGGGAGCTCTAGCCAAAGGTGATGAAAGAAATTGCACTAGGGTAAAAATAATGGTGGGGAAGAATGAACTGGATGAGGTTTACATAGGTGGAGCAAGAAGACAAAGAGGAGCATGTCGACATGAGAGAGCCATTGAATGCTTTGAGTAGGAGTTACAACATTGTCATGAAAGAGCATGTATCAGTACTAGTTGAAGGGGATGGATGGTGGTGGCCCTGAGCGGAGACTATAAATAGGTTAATGCCTACTTCATACAAGGAATTGGGACATGTGTAGTGTGAAGAAATCATAATTAGTTGATGTGGGAGTTGTACCATTCCTTTTATGGAGAGTGACAATAGATCTCGTTATGAGAGAGACCCATACTCCTAGTATCAATGCTATTTATTGTTTCATAGTCCAGGTGGAGAAGGCCCTCCTCCAGGTCCCTCCATGCAAGGGAGAAGATTCTCGAGCTGCCAAATATTCATTCATTTTCCAGTATGTCCACCAAGCCATTTTCCTTCCTTACGGCTTGGAAGTGGAGCCCATTTAGCTCACCAACATGTTGGTTGATGCAGTCCATGATTTTTTTGAGCCACCGATTGTCCATTACCTTGGTAAGTGTCACTCCTTGTTGAATCTTCCTGTAAGCTTGGGTGGCAAGAGTTGAATCTCCTTCCACTATGAGCGGACAAAATATCTAGGATTTTGCAATGTCCAAACAATGCTCCAGATCTTAGAGTTTGGCATCATTATCGGTATGTTGGCATGGAAAATGTGAACAATGCCAACAAGGGGAACTAACCCGATCACAAGCCCCAATTAGACCTGCTTTCGTTTGGAATGGCTAGCTCTGACAAATTTAAAGGGACCTCGTAAACTGTTTGAACATGTCAAAAGATTGCTTCCCGGAGGAAGACCTAAATTAAATCAACAAAAATAAAAAAGCTAACCTCTATGTATTAAATCATATCTATACTACTTCTAACTACTCTAATCTAGCCCTACCTATCCTAATCTATCCTATAGAAGCATAATACAGAGGTTTAAATATCATATATATGTTCAGTAGGAGCATGATAAAGAAGATTAAACATCATGTATAGATTCAAGTCCAAATGAATCAACACTGAATTCATAGCTGGACAAGACTATGCTATTACTAAATCAGAATCCAATCACTCATATAGAAATCCACATTACTTTATGAAATTAAATTTGCAAATGATGTTTAACTTAGCTTCAAATCAGAGAACATTCACAAGTTAACCATGAAAATGAATCACATTCAATTTAACAAGACTAATAGTGAACTATAAGTCACAAATATGCATAAGTACAAATCACATTTACATTCATGCCAGCAACAACACTCTAATCCAAAACATATAAAAGAACAATTAAATAAGTCTGAAACTAAAGGCTCCTTCTTCCCAAAAATAGTCCTCCTTATTCACAATAAAGAAAAATTGTTCTTGAAAATCCAAAGCCATTTCTCCTCTTCGCAGGTAATACTTATGCAAACGCTGCTGACTCTAGGTCTACCCTACCTCTTCATCTTCCCACTATTTCAGATATGCAAATCGAATGCACAGACATAGGATTCTCAACGTGACCATTGGCACATAGAAAGCATAATGGCCAGATTGACTCCTTTCCTCAGGAACAGAACAGATGTTGGTGAAAAGGGTGACTGGAAGCTTCCTTCCCATAATGAAGACTAGGACATCTCTACTTATAGAATGTATAGGCAACGTCTGGGGTTTCGACCTAGAACACTTGCGACCAGACCCTTAAATGCAACACTTCTACATACATGGCCCTTCGAATCCGCTCCTTCATCCTTTGCTTCTCACCTACAAGGATAGCTATCATTAGCTTGATGATTGTGAATAATAAAAAAAAAATGTTCAATCAAATGTAAACACCGCCTTTATTCATTTTTTAAAGCCACGGAACAAGTGTGAAAAGGATTTATGCCTGATACACAGTCAACATACAATTTCCCGCTTAACCCATAGGCTTCACACAATTTTTTGAGGGCTTCTTTTAAATCGAAACCAGGTATCAGCTCCTGCACCAGCCGCAATACCCATGCCTTCCACTTCCCTAATGTGCAATTACACTATCGGGACTTCCACAGGCTTGCCTTTTACATTGAAAACCCGATCCCTTTCTTATTTCGGAAAATTTGGAAAACACATGAAAACACAAAAAATTCCACCACGATCACTCAAGCTGGACCTCAAACTTTATATAATCAAGCATATAATCATCGTTGGGTCTGGCTCTCACCTCCCCGCTAACTACATCTCCCGTGGGCTCCATCGATATGGAATATGAAATGGGGCTTCTGGACACGATATATATAAATACATCATGCTTGATAAAACCATCGAATCCGGCAGATGGAAGCACGCTATATGTACATGAGCTTTGGTACAAGGCTGATAGCGATAAGCGATTAACACCAGACCTGATATATATATGATATGCTTAATAGGGTCGGTGGGTCTGGCAGACAGAGGCGCATTGTTTATACACATAGCTCTGGGGCTGGGCCGATAGTGATCTCGATGGGGCTCCGGACCAGAAATGTATACATTTGATTTAATAAAACCCGTCAGGTCTGTAAGCCATGAATACCTTGTGTTATTTGCGATGGGCCCAAAAGGGTTTACGCCTATTTTGTGGAGTATTTCGGTTATGGGAAATTATGATAAAAAAGAGGACGTGATGAAATATTTCGTGAGTTAAGCACACTGACAATTATGATAAGGGTGGGGGTGATCTTTTGTGCAATCATAAGTGTATCATGCATTCTTGTGAATATTAAAAGGTCTCGATGAAGGGAGTGAACAAAGGGCTAGGCTGTCTTAGGAATGAACCATTACAACAGAGGTTTATTCAATGGCTTAGGCATCAGGCATGGAAAATCTAACTTGGCAAAGAGCTAACATCCTTGTGATAAAACAGATCATTATGACAAATGAGAAATCAAACTTCTAGGGGACCCATTCAAAAATTGCTATGAGAGCATGTTTTAATAGGGTGGTAGTTGTGGCCACAACATAGTAGTTGTACCCAAGTTTCCCACGTATATCAATATTATCTCACTGTTAGAGTTTTTGACGACACCCCCAAAACTTGCGCCCCAATATTTACTTTGGTAGCTCCATCATAATTCAATTTGAGGACATATTTGTGAGGCTGGTGCGAGTGGCAGGGCGCCTTCCGGTTTGTTGTTGCTATAGTTAGAGTGTTCTTAGGGGGGGAATGTAGCTTGAGGAGATTAAGGATCATCTAATTAGCAAGGTGAGGAGGATCACTAAAGATAAAAATTTTTGAGGTGGCTATAGATTCCCGAATTATCTGTTTAATGAAGGTGAGGATGTTGCCTTTTTCTTCTCTGAAAGTTCTACTATTGCGCTCTTTCCAAACAACCCAGCAAATGATACCTGAGATGATATTCCAGGCTTTGTCAACTATGTGGTGTGAGGAGAAGGAGGTTATCCAATTTTCAAGAGTATTGAGGATGGAGACTTTTTCACTATTAGAAGCTATTAAAACCATTTCTGCTCACTCTGAAATATTATTGAAATAATCACAATCATTTAGAAGGTGGTTTGTTGTTTCTTCGCTCTTTTCACAGATAGGGTGTCTTGAGGGCCCATTGAATATACTTTTTATTAAATTATCCTAGGCTAGGATCTTCCTCTGCATTGTTAGCCATAGCAAGAGTGTGATTTTGGGCTAGAATTTCCTGCCTCACAGAATTTTACATTTTTTTCTGAGGTTTAATTGATCATGGTTTTCCATGTATTCATAAGCTTCCTTAAGGTTGAAGTGGCCTACATAGTTTTTTCCCCATATGAGCTTATCTTCCCATTTGTCAAATTGAATTATCCTTTCTTGAATGGTGTTGGCAAATGTACTCCAATCAAAACCATTGGGCAGAGGTTCCCATTCTCTGTCATCCAACCATTCTCCTAATTTTTCCTTTCCATTGTAGGGCTTCTAGTAATGGCCACCTTACGTTTCCTTTTTCTTTCATTGCATTGCGAAGTTGGGTGAACTATTCCCTGTTTAGGTTGGGTATTTGATGCCATCTATATTCCCATAAAATAGATTTTTCTCCATTTTATATCTCCGAAAATCTTTGCTTTTGAATGATAGCCTTATTTTCCCAAGCTTAATTCTAGATGGTCGATCCTTTGATGTCACCAGTGAGCCTGATGATATCATCATTTGAGTGATTTGACACAGAATTTTCCTTCTAGGTGAGGCCCTAGGGTGTTTGTGTGTGATATTTCCAATGCTACCAGGTTTTCCCCCAAGGTTTTTTCAATAATTTCTAGATCCACAAACCTCCATCGTTTTTTGGTATGCTCGCCATTTCCCAGGCTACAAGAGCCCGTTTCCTTTTTGTGTCTGTGGCCCTCCATAAAAAGTTTCTTTGGATGACTCTGATGGTGTTGTTGATTTATTTAGGGGTGGCAAGAGTAGAGAACATATATAGAGGAATGGCTTGCAACAAAAATTTCACTAGGATCGCCCTCCTTGCCAAGTTGGTGGAGCGAAATGTCAAATTTTCTTGTCTTTTGCCCAAATTATTTATGAGGTTCTCCTAGCTAGATCCTCTAAAGGGTTTATCAGTTAGAGGGACCGCAAAATATTTGGAGGGGAGAGAACGTATTTGAAAGACCAACGTTTGGGCTATATTTCTTTGAATTACTATACGAGTATTGAAGAAGAATAATTTGGATTTCTCCCAATTAATGGAAGTTCCTGAGTCCTATGAAAACCCATTGAATTTTTTTTTGAAAGAGGTATCTTCCTTAGCAGTGGGTAAGCCCATGAGCAGGGTGTCACCAACAAATTATTGATGGGTGGAGGGGGGTGAATTGTCATGAAGCTTGAGGCTAGAAAATGAGATGTTAATATTGTATTGCTTTAGAGATTAGCTAAGACCTTCAGCTATGATAACGAAGAGGAAGGGCGATAGGGGATATCCCTATCTTATGCCTCTGGAGGGGCAGAAATGCTTGCAGGAGGAGCCATTTTGAAGAATGGAGAAGAAGACTCCTGAGACCATGGCCATACTCTAATTGATGCAGTCCTGATTGAAGCCAAAATCCTTTAAAACTACCTTCATGTAATCCCAACGTATTTTGTCAAAATCTTTCAACATGTTTAGCTGCATCATGATCCCCAATTTATTTTTAATCTTTAGTGAGTGAATTGGTTCATGGGAGATGATTAGGTTTCCCATGATTTTTCTGTGTTCCACATATCCTAACTAGTTTGAGGTTATAAGTAGGGTAGGAAAACCTTGATTCAGTTGGAAAGGACCTTTGAGATGATTTTGTAGATCAAATTACATAGGGAATTAGGAAGGAACCTATACAGAGAATCAACCCCTTCTTGTTTGGGAGTGAGAGTGAGGAAAGTATCATTGAGGGCTTTTAGAACATATTTTTTGACTTTGGAGTCTTCCACTAGAGCATGAACCCCCTATGTTATGAAGGCCCAATAAGATTTATAGAAGTCAATTGTGAAACCATCAAGTCCAGGGTCTTTCCCATTGGGCATGGTCATTATGGCATCCCTACTTCTTGCATCATTACCTTTATTAGAAGCATTATGTTGTGGTCCTGATTGAGTATTACAGGGATGTTGTTGGTAATTTCCCTTATTGCATCAGCTCTATCAACCCTAGGCTCTTCTAAAATATTGTTGAAGTAATCATTTACTTCATTTTCCATATCCTCGTGGTTATGAACCATACTTCCCTCTATGGATTTAATGCCTATGATTCTATTGTGTCCCTTACGCTAAATCATGGAATGATGGAAGAAGGATGAATTTCATTCTCCACACTTAAGCCAATTGATTCAGGACATTTGTTGCCATAATTTTTCCTCCTATGAGACTCTTTCTTCCCAATTCTTGTGGAGAGTTAGTTATTCTTGCTTCATTTGGTCATTGATTTCATTGTTGATGATTTTTTGTTGGATCATTTCCATTCTCTGTTCCAGATATTTTTTGTCTTTAAATATTTTTCTGAAGACCTCTTTGTTCCAGATTTTAATTTTTCTCTTGATGAGCTTTAATCTTAGTTGGAATTGATATATTTTGGTACCTGATTTGAGCATTAAGCCTTTCCACCAATCCTTCATATTTTCCATAAATTTTGGGTGCTCAAGGAAGAATGATTCAAATCAAAAGGGTTGGTTTCCGGGACTAGAGGAAATTTAAACTTTCAAGGAAATCAACTAGTGGTTTGAACCCATTTCGAGGAGAATGCGAGGATTCAGGGAGAAGGAAGTGATCAAGTCTAGATGTAATTTGTCTCACTCCTCCCCTTCCATTTTTCTAGGTAAATGTTCCATTGGTTGTGGGGATGTCTATTAGACTTATCTCATCAGTTGTTTCTTGGAAGACCTCTGAGTATTTTTCTAGCTTGCAGATTCATCGTTTTTTTTCCTCAATCTTTAAGGCCATGTTGAAATCCCTACCAATAATTTTGAATGATAGGGGGGTGGTATTGAGGATTTTCCTCATGACTTGAAGAATTTCGATTCTTTCAGTTGCCCTATGTGGAGCGTAAATATTAGTAACACATATATTATCACTGGAAGTAATGAGATTTATAACAATGGCGATGGAGTGCCTCATTTCCGTGTTGGAAGATAGCTCATGAAATGATCTTTTCCATTGAGTCAAAAGCCTACTAATAGTACCCATTGCAGGATTTGCTTTGTAGCTATAATTTTTAAAGCATTTATTTTGCAGGAAGTTGACGTTCTCCATAGCAGTCTTAATCTCTTGAATGAGAACAATGTCAGGTTTGTCTGTAATGAGTCTGGTTTTTAAGACTCATTTTTTCCTAGACCATTTAGGCCTCTTATATTCCATGAAATACAATTCATTGATAAATATGTGGGGTGAGGGTCATAGATTTTACCTCTCCTTCATTGAGAAGTCTTACTTCGAGTTCTGGAGGATCTCCCCTGTGGTTTTCCTTCCTCTTTCGCTGTTGGGACCTTTTGGGTTGTGCTCTTCTACTATCATATTTAATATTATTACTTTGTTTGATGATTCATTTGATAGTTTTTGTAGTGTGTCCTGTTTTAGTTCTTCCTGTAGAATGTATGTTCCTTATATTTTCTGTATATGCTCTACTGGTATAGCTTCCAGACCATTTTTTTCCATTATTCTGCTATGGGGATGAGACCAACTCCTTCAAGGGCTTCCTCTATTGAGTTGTCTTAAGGGGAATCCTTTGTCATTGCTGGTTCCATATCGATGTCTTCTAGTAAATAGTCCTCCTATATTTGGACATGCTCTGAATTATTCTCCACTTGCTTCTTATTAGCAAATTTTTGGTTTCCTCCCATCGTTTCTTTTTCATTATTTCCATCTAAGATTGGTTTTTCTTGGTCTTTCGCTATGACTTCATATTTGTTTTTATTGGCTACCTTATATTGATCTTGTTTTCTTTGTGCCTTCCTATTTCTCATGTTTCTTGGTCCTACTTTCATGAAATCTTTCTCATCTAATTTATTTTCTGCTTGCGCATTACTTTGTGGAGCCTTATTCTGAAGACATTCTTAGAATAGGTGTCCATGTTCATGCCAATTTATGCATCTGAATGGTATATGCTCATAGTCAATATTTTGGAGCCAAACCTCGTCTCTAAAGACTAACTTTATTGCTTTTTGTAGGGCACCTGAGACATCCATGTAAACACATATTCTTGTGTAAGAGACATATTAGCCATTTTTGGTTCCTTGTGACATTTTTATCTTCGATGACTTTAAGAATTGATGGTGACCAATCGTCAGTGGTAAGAGATTAGAGCATAACCCAGATAGAGGCTGTAGTGAAATATTCCTTTTCCGAGGTGAAATTTTCCTTCCAGTATCTCATTTAGAGCCTAACGGTGTTGAAAGAATAAGGGCCTCCTTCAAAATTCAATGTTTGTCTTCAAGGAGGTAAAAAATGACTATGAGGAATCCTTTCGATACCAGTTGTAGCCTGAGCTGTCCTTTTCATTTCCATTTTATTTGAATCCAACAGTTCAAGTCTTTTTCAGTGGGCTAGATTCCCATGAATTTACAGATCGTTGCATGCTCCTACATGTAATCTTTGTAGGTTGCTACATCTAGGTCTTAGATTTCTAGCACCGAGATTTTTTTTCTTTGGGGTTGTAGTTGTTATTGGTTTTCACCTTTGTTCTTTAGGGCTAGTCTGACAGGGTATTTTCACGCTCTTCTTCCATTCTTTCCCGCGAGGGCAAAGTTACTTTTGAGATGGTCCCATTTCAAAATTTTTGTCTACATCTTTTCCCTTTGATTCATTTTCCTCTCTCACAAATTTAGCTATTTTGGAGGAGTGAAAGGAATAGTAGTTAGTGAACATAGTGAAGCATGAAGTTTCAGGATCCTTATTTTTGCCTCCTACAGTGTCCCGAAAGGAAGGGGCTTCAGAGCCCACCCGGGCTCTGCCATGAGATGCAACGTGCTAGAAGATTAAAACTCTAGTTGCACAGATCAAAGAACCATGTACGCCTATGAATAATATTAAACCTAGGAATAAGAACCCTTAAATTAATAAACACAAGGGATTGATAATAAACACAAAGGAATAATACATGAAATGGAATAATACTAAAAACACAAGGGATTATAAGCCCAAGGGAATAATATTAAACCCTATGGATAAATATTATAAGCCCAAGGTATATAGACCCTACGATAAATATTATAAACCCTAAAATAAACATGTTTGACCATGGCTTACCATGCTTGATTTTCATATTGAGACAATGTTTGTCACAATGTGATGTTGGACCATGGTTAATTTTCATATTGAGACAAGCTTTTTCATAGCCTGATGTTGCACCATGGTTGACCATAATTGATTTTTATATGGAGACAATCTTTGTCACAATGTTGTTATCAACAAAAAATGACCACCTAGCCATTTCTAACTAGGTGGATCGAAATAAACCATGTAGAATTAGTTTTACCATAGTAAAATCACTTTCACCATAGGAACTAATTTAGTAAACAATTTTTATTAAATTATTTTCTGATTAAAAAAAAAACCATGAGAATAATTGAATAAATCATTATTTATTTAATTTTCTCTAGGAATAATTATTAAATAATTGTTTGAGAATTATTCCTTCTCACATTTGACTAAATCTCCTAGGAATAATTAAATAAATCACTATTTATTTATTATTCCTTATTTCCATTATTGTAATAATTGTTAAATCACTATTTAATAATTATTTCGATTTCACACCATTCTTAATCCTCGTGAAATAAATAAATCATTTTATTTGTTGATTATTTTTAAATAAATATATTTGACCATTTTGAATATCCTTCCCTCTCCAAAAAATATAATAAAGTATTCCTAATAGTTAGATCTTTATTTGGTCAATATTATTTTATTATTCTCCTTTTTCAAGATTAACTCAATACTTTGTTATAAATAGGAGGGTTTTCTATTCATTCTTGACCATGATCATTATCATTATCACCATTATTGTTTGTTTTTGCTTGAGCTTCGATTTGAGTTCTCCACATTGTTTTGGGCTTTTCAAATATTGAGAGAGAGAATTTATTACTCAAGCATCAAGGACATCACAAGACCCATCCCACAAAGGGGGGATTCCAGACCCTTTTTGTAGATCCCCTTCACTAGATGTTACACAAAAATGTCGTCACCTTGATTATTTGCAGTCGGTGTAGGTCTATCACCACCTATACTAGCTTCCTAAGCAAGTCTTAAACCTCAGCTCTTCAAAACAAGCTTGAGAAATGAGAGAAAGACATCAAAAAAGCAATGTAACTCTAGTTCCGCACTTTCTCTCACTTTTGCCTACGGGCCCGCACCTTTTGTTCAGAGTATCTGCGTACTTATACGCTCTGTATGTAAAGGGGAAGGTGTGTACCCCTGTAAAAGTCAAAAGGCGCAATGTTTATCTTAAAAAACTCATCTTGGGTTAATTCTAGACTTTTCTAGAAGCATTTGTTACGTGGATTGTCTGCTCCAAGTGGTTCATGCATCCCATAAGAGGAGGAACTAATCCCTTGTTGAGAGGAGCTATCCCTTTGAAAGAGGACTCTATCCCTTTGAAGGAGGAGCTGGTAACTGATCTCCATTGCACTATAAATTGAGGCATTGGATCAGTGGCCAGGGAGGTTAGAAGCTAAACTTTTGAGGGTAAATGCTAGTGAAATCAATACTTCCTATTTGAGCTTAAGAGGATAGATCACATACCTTTTTGGCTTCATTAGGGAGTGAGTGAAGCTTGTCAAAGTAGAGGAGACTTCTTGTTGGACCCTGGGAGGAGCTTGTACAACGTCAAGGCCAAAGGTTGTAAGGTTCTTCTCCTTTTGAATTAATACAATCAAGCTCATTTTTCTCAACAAGTATCTCATGTTATTTTTTTTATGGACTCCTTGACTTTCATGTTAAGTATGTTTTTATAATATTGGGATATTCAGGTGCTATTTAATCGTTTTCCTTGTTTGTGCTTGCAGGTTTGCAAAAAATGAACTTACTTGGATCAAAGGAGCGAAGGCATCTCCAAACTTGCGTTGGACATGAGGTAGGCCTTAAACACATTTGTTTGCCATTATTTATAAAGCGCATTTAGAGAAAGATAGTGTCTGGTTGGTTTGTTTGTCATTAGGTCTTCATTAGATTCTAGGAAGGTCTATCTTGTCCGCAAGATCGACTCATTCCACGTGACAAAATGGCGACTCCACTGGGGAATTGATTGTTTTCCTTGTTTTTCTTTGACTTGAGAAACTTGCCTTTTTGTTTCTGTTTTTGGCTTGTTGTGTGTGGCTTTGGGTAGACTTAGTGGATTTAACTTTGTTTTTTATTTTTCATTACTTTGGTCGAAGTACACAGTATGCACTTGTATCACAGTGCGTACCTGTACACACTTTTACTTTGTGCACAAAGCGTACCTGCACCTGGGTAAACTCTGCACCTGCGTACCCTGCTAAATTTTTGAAAATTTCGACTTTTGCTCTTTCAGTTAGTTTTATTTTGTTTTTCTAGTGGTTATCCTCTGCACATACCTGCATGTGACTGGTTGAAATCGTTCCTTGGTTTAATTTCATTGGCATTAGGGTTTTAGGTGAAATTCCTAGAAGTTTTGCTTGTTGGGTTTGTTTTTCGATTTGGTTGTGTAGTGGCTCTGAGCTTAGAGGCTGTAGGGACTTCAGATCACCTTAGTGTCTACCAGTCTTCATGAGAGTCTGATCATTTATGAAATCTCCCCTTGTTGAGAAATCCGCTTTGAGTTTTCTCTTTTCAGAACTTTGATAAGCTTGTGATTGAAAGTTTGGATTTTCATTTTAAAAAGGAATACAATATTAGTTGTTCTTGACTTATTTGTGATTTTGGACAAATTAGTCCTTGGTTTGCTTGTGACCAAGTAAAACATCCTCAAAAAGATTTTTTGTGAAGCTTTTTAATTCAAATAGGGTTTTATTAGTTTGTAGATCTTAAGTTTGCTTTATTCAATAGTTTTATCAAAGATTTGCTTTAGTAATAGTTTTAAATGTTTTTTAATGAAAAATGAAAGGTCTCTTTTGAAGAAAGTTTGTTCTTAGTAGCATTTGAGTTTTCGAATGAAAAGAGAAATTCTTGTGGAAATAATTAGTTGTCTCGTTTTTGAGTGCATTGAAACGAATACTCTTCTTTTGATTTGATCGTTAAAGAAAGATTTATGCTTTTAAGTATTTGCATCCTCCAACTCTTTCTTAGCTAGAACTTCATTGAAGAGAAAAGATTAGTTAGTCATCTTAAGTGCATTTTTGTAGTGATTTTGAGTCGAGTCTTTACACCATAAGTTTCATCTCCATCACCTCTTTACTTAAATAAAAAACAACTAAAAATCATGGTTAATATAAAATCAATCTAGCAAATTTTTTGTTTCTAGGGCTATGATACACCAATATAGCTTAGGCTAATATCTTGGAGTAGGGAGTAATTAACTCTCCAAGATAAGTAAAACAAACAAGTAGCTTTATGTTGCGGTAGGAGAAATCCAATTGTTGCATCTATGCTTTGGGAAAGCTCCTCTTAAAGGAGAAGCACGAGATCGCGTCCGAACCAGTGTGGGAAGAAATCCTTCCTCATTGGGAACGATGCAAAATATTCACTTATTACAAACAGTAAACCTCAGATTATTGTCAAGGAGCCTGGGGTCACTTGTTGGTAAACCTCGGTTTATGTCGAGGAGCCTTCAAGGGGATTGAGCTTGCTACTCTGCCCTTGCATGCATATCGGATCGTAGACTAATTCCCCAGGTATATTTGTTTCTGTTGGTAACTTAGTGACCATATTCTCTCTAGGAATTCTTCCTAAGGTGACGGTGGCAGGAAGATCCCACTGTACCTGGAGCAGACGTCGGCTAGACTCACTTGGATTTTCTGGGGTGTTCTCTTCACTCGAGACGGTTAAGTGGAGAAACTTTGTCTACTCTATTCATTAAGCAAGTTGCTGGGGTAACTGTTCCAACCGCTATTTCTGTATCGAACTCTGTGGCATTGGATTTCATCACCAACTAGTGTTTTCGGTCCGAAAAGTTACTGTTTGTGTGTGTTTGATCTCTTAGATTCTTTAGGCGTGTGCTTCAAATTTGTTTGGTTCTTTAGAGACTTTAGGTGATTTTCATTGAGATTTTACTTTGTTTGCGTGTGAAGTAGTTAAAAGTCTCTAACTATGGCTGAACTATCGAGACATTCTCGTAGACTAGGTGCCAATCCCCTGAGTTTGTTAATGTGGCTGATTTACTGAGGACTTCTCGTAGATTTTGGGGTCAACCTCCTGAAGATATACCAAGTCATTTTGAAGGCTTGCGAGTCCTCGTATCTCCCAGTTGCAGTAGATGTGGGTCACCTGAAGAAGGAGAACCTTCTTTGGTAGAATATTCTGATTCTCAACTAGTATTAATTTCAGAGGTTACTGGTAGCATTGTGTCTACTAGTGATATAGGTGAAGAACCTTACATATCTGAACCCAAATCTGAAGTTGCTCCTACTCCCGTATCAGAGTTTGTTTCGCCGACTCCTAGTGGTCCCAGTTCTCCTAGGGTAGAAACCACAATTACCCAAGATCTTCCCACTGGACTCATAGCGGTCGAAGAGCTTGCTATTGCGGATATCGAAGAAATATTCCCATTTCTAGATAATCGACCTATTTTAGAGTTTAAGGAGCGTTAATCAATTTTTTATAGTCCGCCTAGGAGCATTGATTAGTACCATTCACTGACCAATCTTTTAGAAAATTCGCGACTCAGTTTTACACCACCTCGCATTTTTATCACCCTTCACCTAGAGATCATTATCCTACATTGAATATGTCTAGTCCGTCATCCATGTATTCCCAATCTCCGGAAGCCTATTTATACGGCGGTCCTTCTGTTCCTGCTGGGTATCAGTCCATTTCTGGTACTTTTTCGGGAGCGCCGCCTCGTCCTATTGAACAAAAGTTGTTAATTGGAAGCACTGGTACTAAACCGTTGAGTGCAGAAGAAATTCTGATGATGTCAGGTCAACCTCAAGGTGGTCAGTTACTGCCTCGGGGGCAACCTCAAGCTACTTAATATGTGCCTGGGGGGCAGCCTCAGGGTACTCAGTATATGCTTGGGGGGCAGCCTCAAGGTACTCAATTTGTGCCCGGGGGCCAACCTCAAGGACAGAACATACCTACGGGATAGTACATTCCTCAAGGTCAACACCAGACTCAATATGTACCCCAAGGTCAACCTCAGTATCAGTATGTACCCCAAGGTCAACCTCAGTATCAGTATGCACCCCAAAATCAATATCAGTATGTACCTCAAGGTCAACCCCAGTATCAGTACGTGCCTCAATGTTATCAACCCCAAGGTCAGTACCCATCTCAAGGTTACCAACCGCCTTCTGGTCAACCGTATTATCAATCTTACCCTCAACTCGGTTATGGTTCTCAGTATCCTCAAGGTCCATACCCTGGAACGAATTTGGTGTGGGATCCAGCTCAAAATTAGCAAGTCTTACAATCGAATGTGTAGTTTTCATCTCAACCTGGACAACCTATGGTCGCTGGTCCATCTCAGCAACCCGTCTAGTCCACCGTTCTAACTTCTGCACCTTCTGTAGTTTCTCAAGCTGGGCCTAGTATGCCTCGTACTCTGCCTCAAACATCTGCTACAACTACTGCAACATCTTCTCCATCTACCCCACCATCTTCTAGAGTATCAACAGCTCTGGTTTCTACTATTCCTGTATCTGTTCCTCAAAACTATTTACCTCAATCTAGATCCACGGTCCAAACTTCGGTCTAGATGCCTATAGGGAGTACGGTTGTTACCTCTCAACCTCAATTTATTCAACCTCCATACCAAGGACAGTATCAACCTTAATATGGTCCTGCTGCGCAACAACCAACCTATCAGTATCAACCGTACCCTGGGTATACATATCAACAACCTCAGCAACCCCAGTATGGTCCGGTTAATCCTGGTTGTCCAGGAGGTCAAAATATCCCGAATGCGATTCCCATTCCTAGTTATCCTGGATATCCTCCTCCTGGGTCTGGTTTGCAGACCCCAAGTTTTAGAGACCCTAATCATCAGTTACCATTCATTGCAACTTTGGACTTACCTGACTCGACGCGACTTACGAATGATCCAATCAATTATCTTTCGTATTGGCTGCTAATGCTGCATAAGTTACCCAGTGACATTCCAAAATTCGAAGGTAAACCTGGAGAGGACCCGTCGAACCATGTGATGACTTATCATCTTTGGTGTGCATCCAACTCCATTTCTGATGATTCTATTCGTTTACGTTTGTTTCAATGCACTCTAATTGGTCTTGTGGCCAAATGGTATATCGAATTACCGCGAGCCATTTTTTATGATTTTAGTCAGTTAACTACCTCGTTTTTAACTCATTTTCAGTTGCTAGTCAGATATGACAATGGCACGGAGGTATTAACCTCATTAAAGCAATCGACTTCCACTTACATCTCCGATCATATCCATGAATGGAGGCGTCGACGACATTTAGTAAAGGTTTATATCCTGGATCAAATCTTAGCTGAGTGGTTTGTAAAATTTTTATTGCCTAAGATCACTGAAGATGTAGCTAAAGCCGGAGTAGTTACTGAAGAGCAAGTCATTGCTCAAGCGCAGTACCTTGACTTAGTTTACACTCAGTCGGGTACGTTACACGAGAAAATCCCCAACCTACCTAATCAAAATCAAATCGCTGCTGCTCCTTCTGGGTCTCATGCCATTGATGGTATGATTGGCACGGTAAATACTAAAAGTAAGAAGAAATCTTCTAAGAATTCTTCTCCTATAATAACCTTGCTAGATTCCCCGATAGGGGAATCTTCTGTGGAACTTTCCGTCGATATTCACGTTGTAGAATCTTCTATAGCTAAACCTAAAAACAGTGGTAAGAAGAAAGGGAAGAAGAAGAATAAAGAGAAAACTCCAAAAGAGAAACTTGAAAAAGTCGAACCCTCTGAAGAAAAGCGCAAACCTCGTTATCTGTGTCTCATTTGTGATGAAGACCATTATACGAGAGACTGCCCTCATCGGGTGCAAGTTGCCAAAATCATCAAAGGTTCCCAAATTCCTGCTTTCTTGAAAGATCCTTTTCCAGCTCAAGATAGTAAGATGATCGGTTCATCCTCTAGTGCTAATGAAGAACCCATCTTGATGATGTCTCATGTAAGGATTGCGACTCAATCGCAAGATTATGGCTATAAAAGTCCTGTTGATGGAAAAGAAGCAGAATCTTCTCAGTCCAATCCATCAACCTCAGCTCCCGGTTCCGATCCACTACAGATCGAGAAACCTAACCCGGACTTAGTAATCAAATCGCCCACTAAGGGTTTTCTTCGAAGGTCTGCTTTCAATCCACATGCGAGAGCAACTCAGAATTACAACATTGTTGAGGATTTAGCTCTTTCACCCTCAGCAATGTCAGCTTTGGAAGTGCTGCAATCATGTCCAGCATAGAGCAAATTACTTTTGTTGGCTATAGGATTTGTTGATACTCAGGACCCAAACCTAATAATCTTCGATCTAGAAAATAGTGCACCGCATCTCCCCCATCAAATGGCTGTTCAGATTCTAGTGACAGTAAAAAATAGACCTGTTCATAGGACTGTGATTGATGAGGGAGCTTCCACATGCATTATGTCGATACAGTGTTGGAGATGGCTTGGTTCTCCTTCACTTAATCAATCCCCGACAATTCTTAAGGCCTTTGATGGCCGTGGGTTTCATCCATTCGACATTTTACAGGATCTACCTATAGGGGTTGAAGGAAAAACCGTTAATCTAGATGTGGAGGTGGTTGATGCCCCTCTAGATTACAATCTTCTCTTGGGTCGTAGTTGGTCTTACGCTATGATAGATGTTGTCTCATCGGTCTTTTGGCTTATCAAGTTCCCTCATAATGGAAAGATCATAACTATAGACCAGTTGTCATACTTTTCATCTGACCCAACCTCTGAAGAGTATTTAGCATGTTGGCAAAGCGACGATCCCTTATAGGGATGTTGGTGTAGGGTCAGTTAAAGATTCTATTTTACTAGGCACTTTTCCTTTCCCTCCTATCAACGCATCGTCTTCTACTACAACAATTCATATGATTTCATCAGGAACCATCGTTAATGATGATCCTTGGATCATTCCTTCTGAAACTGAGTTAGACTCATTTGGTACTGTTATGCGTTTGAGTCCGTATGAATTTGCAGATTAGACTGGGCAGTCGTTTTCCGACCCAAAATCAACCCAAATTGACTTACTGAATGAAGTCCATGAAGACTCATTTTCAACATCAACCTTGGAACTAGAAACATTTTCCGAACTTGTTCAAACTGATGAGAAAATTTGTGAAATCCTATGTGTCGATCAGTTACCATGGGAAGATCTACATCACAGATCTTCATTTTTACCCGAGAACGATCGTTTTGAAAATGATTTTTCATCAATCTTTATAGCTGAATTTGTTAAGGATGCTCAGAATCCAATGAAACATCCTTACTCAGAGTTAAATTTGGGAAATATTTCTAAAACCATTCCCCTTGACATTTCAGTTAAGCCTGGAATAATTGAAAACGTTCATACAGGTGCCTCTTGTACGGATGATGAAATCAAAACATACAAGGCCCTATTTCAAGAATTTCACGACGTGTTTGCCTGGTCCTATGAGGAAATGCCAGGAATCGATCAAGCAATCGTAATTCATGAAATTAAAACCTACCCAGACGCTAAACCCATTTGGCAACGTTTACGTCAAATTCACCCGATAAAAGTTGTTGCGATTAAAGCAGAAGCTGAAAATTTGCTGAAAGCAGGTTTCATTTATCCAATCCCGTTAACAGATTGGGTATCGAATATTGTTCCTGTGAACAAAAAGCAAGGGACAATAAGAATCTGTATCGATTATAGGGATATTAATCGATCATGTCCAAAAGAAAATTACCCTACACCCTATATCGATCAAATTATTGATGATTGTGGCGACAATGAAATTTTCTCCTTTATGGATGGTTTTTCAGGCTACAATCAAATCAATATTCTGCTTGCCGATCAACCAAAAACGGCATTCATTTGTCCATGGGGAACATTTGCTTATTGCAAATTACCTTTCGACCATAAGAATGCCAGCGCAACTTTTCAAAGGGCTACGTCTTACGCTTTTCATGATATAAAACACATTGTGCAACCTTATCCCGATGACTTGCCTGCTCATTCCTTACATAGAGCTAATCTACTTATCCATTTACGAGCAATCTTCATGAGGTGTAGGCATTATCGAATTCGGTTGAATCCCCACAAGTGCGTGTTTTGCATTGAAACGGGTCGATTACTGGGATTTGTAGTTTCAAAAGCTGGCATTTGTGTCGATCCTTCGAAGGTCGAAGCTATCATCAAATTGCCTCCTCCTTCGAGTCTTCGCCAACTCCAAAGTTTACAAGGGAAAGCAAGCTTTTTACGTCGATTTATCCCTAACTACGCCAAGATTACAAAGGGTTTTACCCAGTTGTTGAAACAAAATGCTTCATTCTTTTGGGATGAGATAGCTCAGAAATATTTTAATGCATTAAAACATGCGTTGACCCATGCACCATTGTTGCATCCTCCCAACTACAACCAGGACTACTACTTGTATCTCGCTGCCTCCTATTCCACCATTGGAATGGTGTTAGTTCAGGAGCATGAATTCAGTATAGAACATGTGATATATTACCTTAGTCTCAAGTTGAATTCAACTGAGCTAAAATACTCACATGTGGAGAAATTGGCATTGGCAGCTGTTCAAGCTGTCCAACGATTTCATCATTACATTTTATTACGCAAAACTACCATCATTTCTGATTGCAACCCCATGATCTACATTTTAACCAAACAGTTGCTAGGGGGCAAGTACTCCAAATGGATTGTCATCTTGTAGGAGTTTGATTTGGAATTTGAAAAGTCCAAGTCAAAGAAATCTTTAGTTTTCGCGGAACTTATGTGTGACTTCCCTCGCGTTGATTTAGAAACTATGGCAGAGGAGCCCATTTCGGACGAATCCTTGTTTCTGACCAGCACTTTAGATCCGTGGTATGGAGATATCATCACTTATCTCCAAACCCAAACCTTTCGGCCCGATATTTCATGATTCGACCATCGAAAAGTCCGATTCCAATCCCAGCAATTCAAAATTATTGGTGATACTCTTTATCTCCTGGGGGCAGACTCTATTTTTCGACGTTGTTTGACTCATGAGGAAGCCGAAAGGGTCTTAAATGACTGCCGCTCTGGAGCATGTGGCGGTCATATGTCTAGGTATGCGACTGCCCAAAAGATATTGCGCACTAGCTATTTATGGCCGTCTTTGTTTAAAGATTGTATTACTGAGGTCGGAAAATGCCACAATTGTCAAATTTTTGATCAAAAAATGTGCACTCCACCTGCTCCTCTTCACCCTATAATTTTCGTTGGTCCTTTCTCAAAATGGGGTATCGATTATATTACATGTAACCCTCACTCGGCTGGGGGGCATGCGTACATTATCCTCGCAGTAGATTATTTGACTAAGTGGGCCGAGGCAATGCCTACATTTGAAGTAGACGGCAAAACAACTGCAATTTTCGTATTCAATCATATAATTGCTAGGTTTGGTGTTCCATAAGCGATTATCACTGACCATGGGTGTCATTTGCGAAACATTATGATGACAGAACTTACAGACCAGCTTGGCTTGCGTCATGACAGTTCAACTCCTTATTATCCACAAGCTAATGGTCTGGTTGAAGCCATCAACAAAGTCTTAGTCATCATGATCCAACAGATCATCAGGATCCATCGGTCAAACTGGCATAACATGTTATTCTCAGCGCTGTGGGCATACCGAACCTTAGTCAAAACATCAACAGGGTTCACTCCTGTCCAACTAGTTTATGGTTTGGAAGCTGTGTTACCTATTGAATGCGAAATCCCATCATTGCGAATGGCCATCAAATTACTTCCAGCTACTTCCGAAGAGGAAAGACGTTTATTATACTTAGCTCAGCTAGATGAGAATCGCCGTGATGCTGCATTAGCGATCGAATCTCATGCCAAACGTATTAAGGCTCAGTATGATCGAAATGTAACCCCTCGAAATTTTTTGAAAGGAGATTTAGTCCTTTTGTACGATCAAGCAAATGATAAATTGGGCACTGGAAAATTCGTGCCTATGTGGCATGGTCCCTTTGTTGTCAAACGAAAGCTAGCGAAAAGGGCCTATGAGTTGGTAGACATTGACGGGGTCTCTTTAGGTAAACCCAGAAATGGTCTTTACCTCAAAAGATATTATGCTTAAAGCGAGTGTGGAGATTTTTAATTAGGTTAGTTTTTCTTCTAGCTGGTGTGTTTTAGATTAAAGTGTGCTTAGCTTAGATATTGAGTTTTCCGTCCTTATTCCTACTTATCTTGGTTTTACATTTGATGTCGCAGATGTCGACGCCTCTTCAAACATATATTGGTTACGCTAATGGCGCTTGTCATAGTACACCGAATATTTCTTCTGCAGCTTGGGTTATCTATTCACCCTCTGACGAGTTAGTATCTATGCATGGGGTAAGCCTCGGTCAAACAAGAAACAACATTGCAGAGTATAGTGCAGTGGTGGAATTATTATCTGAATCTATTTCATTTGGGATTCGGAGTTTCATAGTGAGGTTAGATTCTGAAATCATTGTATTATAGCTTAATAGAGTATACGCCATTAGAAATCCAGTTTTATTAAGATTATTTTTGAGAGTGCATCTCTTGGAACGTGAATTTGATTACATTGAATATCAGCATATTCCAAGATCTTCAAATACATTAGCAGATGCAATTGCTTCTCAAGTGTTAAGTAGACATGTGCGATAATCATACAAGTAAATTTAAAAACATTTCATAACATGTTTAACAAGACAAGCCAGTAATAACAATATCATATATATATAGGAGTGTGTCAAAAAATACATCGTCCTCGATCATAGGTTGAAAAACACCTTATGATCGGCAAAAATGATAGATACAAAAAAGAAAAATCTCACATGCGACTACATAAGAGATCATCCCATCACTGGTGATGATCTCGATACGAAACCATTGTATGGGCCACCTTACAAAGGAACCTCCTAAAAGGTCTGGGGACTCCAATCACGTAGCGCTGAAGCCGATGAGGGATGTCATCTATGCTAGTCTCGGGAATATCCCCTATCAAGCACTCTAGGTGACTCTCCAACTCAGCCAAGGTCTCTGTTGATTCGTCCTGTGGGGCTGGAGCTGGCGCAAGTGGTTGCTTTCTCTCGAAAGGCCAAAGAGCGGCTGGTCACTGTGGACCCACATCTGCATTTTAAAAATTATTACTATCAGTTTTGAGATGATATAAAAAATAATATAAAAAATTAACATTAGGAAAGTGTTGAAAATGATTACCTGAGTCATCCCACTGCTCTCCTGGAGGAAGAGCCATGTCTGGGTCTCCACGAAAGTCAATCCCAGCATAAGGAAAGTCCTGGATAGAGAAAACCTGATGCTCCAACCATTAGAAAAACTCAGGTTTGAACCAGATGACCTCGGTCCTCTCTTCAGGATGATGGGCCATGACTGCGACCCATCGCATCAGTCTGGGCTCTCTGGGATGCCCAAATGCAACTGTAAGGTGCTGCGGGATGAGCATAGGAATCCTCTCCAGGTCAAAGCTGACAACTATAGCACCATAACCAAAATTCTTCAGTCGTCCATTCTTGGCCCTGGTCAATTGGCCCTTCACATTGGCCAACAAAGCCTTGAAAGCAATCAATTGCCATACGCATCTGGGATCCGGTGGCAATGTGTAAAGCAGCAGCCCCACAAAGTCGAGTAACAGTGAATGCAATTACCTTAAGTTCAGGAAGGGATATGGTCTTTATGTCTATCCCTTTGTCTCTAGACTACCTGTTGCAGTACTCTAATCGGAGACTATCGACGGACTGGCCACCCGCCCTAGCTCCGAACAGGGTCAAGTCAACGCCTCTCTTAGGCAAACTGGTCAAAAAGTATATGTCCGCCAGCTCAATCTCAAGCTGGTGGCCACCAATGAAGAAGCATTGGTCTTGGACGTTCCACCTATCAACCATCCACTGCAAGAAATCCACCTAAGCCCTCATGCTAGGAATGACACAATATTTGTACAGTCTGCATGCCCTCAAAGCATCAAGCGAAGGTTGATGATTCCATGCGGCTGCATCCACATCCTTGTGCTTTCGCTCTCGCTAATCTAGCATGGTGTACTCCCTACATCAAACCACAAGATCAATTAGAATGCTAGAAATGTTTTTCTTTGGTCAATTTTTGAGAATTTTTGGGTTAAAAACCCTCATGGTGGGGTCCTCACCCTTCCTATTGGACACAGTGCGTGGGGCCACACTTTTTCCACATGGAAGGTGTGAACCCCGAAATTTTTCCCAATGGAGAAAAGGTCATGGTCCGCAGGTTCGCAGTGGTGAGCCTGCGTACCCTGAGCGCGGGCTTTCGCCCAAAAACCCTCCTAAAAAACCAAATAAATGACCAAATTGAAAAAATAAACGGTTGAAAAACAAGAGGAGGATGATGTGGATTACCTGGTGAAGATGACGTCCAATTCCGACGGTTGGATTTTCCGCAATCCTCTCGGGAAGTTTTCAGAGCAGAAGCATTATTTCCTCACCCAAATCACAAATGGTAAAAATGAATGGTAAAACCCCCTTTTATAAGTTTTTTGAGTAAATAAATTTCGAATTTGTTTATGTTTCACTTTAAAAAGGTATTATTACAACATTTTTATCTCTTTCAAGAAGGTATGAGTAATGTTTGTGTTTTTGTGCAAGATAATAGGATTATTCAGGCGAAATCGATCATTTTCAACCAGAGTCACCTTTTAAGCCCTTTTCTGACTCCTAAAACATGAAAAGATTGCTGAGTTTTTCTTTTAAGCTCGTTAAAACGGAATTAAAAGACAGTTGATTTACAGCTCTTTTTCGACTGTAAAAACATAAAAAGATCGCCGGATTTTTGTCGTTTCAAATTCGATATTGGTTATAAAATGACGTGTCCTTGGTCGCGTTTTTACTTTTTCGGATTAAAGACACTAATAACAAAAAGTACTCCTTGGTCGTAAAAGATCAAGCGGTTCTCTCAAGTATTATTTTATACTTTTTCGGGCTTGGGAGACACAAATTTACGAAAAAGTCAACCCTGGGGTCTTCTTAAGTTTTTTCAGACTCTCTAAAAATGAAAAACGCCGAGTTTCTCCTATACTGGACTCGTTAAAATTTCGACAGTAAAGGACCTATTCAATTACAAACAGGAACGGACCACTCCTTCTTAGGGTTCGAATTTAAACTAAGTGGGACTCACCCGAAGGGTGAGCTTATAATCAAGCATATGTTATCCTCCTCAAGCTTGTAAAAAATAAAGAGGTACTTGCCAGAAATGGTGGGGGAAAAGAGAGAAAAGTGAGTCTGTTTGTCATACTTTATAACCACTCTTGAACACGACACTTTCATTCACCCGGGTTTGGAAATCCTTTACCTAACAGTTGATCAAACCATATTGAAAGTCTTCAGCTAGTTTCTGGGTATTAACTTTGGGTCAATCATCACCAAACCATCTGTCGTGTCGTTATGTGTTCGAGAGGTCAGTGCAAACAAGCCATTCATCTACAAAATGTCTGTCATCCATCTTGACCATCCCTGAGTCAGTCTTTGCAACTAAATTTCTTCAACTTGATCTATGATTTCGTGTTGTGGGCTTACCTACGACGGATCGTGTAGAAATTTTGAATAATTTAACACATATTCAACAGAGATTATCCTGATCATGTACTATTGCGGAAAACATACATAATACATAAGCTCCTCTACGTTGATCATCAATATAGCAGCATCAATAACAATAAAACATCAAGAGCATTCACACATTAACACAGTATGTATCCCGGGGAAAGCATATCGCTAAAAACCCCAACTATCTGTATATTAATGATTGAGTCATGTAACATTACACAACATAATACTTCTCACAAGTATCTCCAACTCTGTTACACACAATACAGCTCAGATCTGAATCAATCACTGGCTCAAATCTCCTTCGCTGCTTGCCTGCCTCCGCTGCTCAATACCTGCATGAGAACTAATGATAATTCCAAGGAAACCACGTATTTCCTTGGCTAAATCACGTGAGCACAAGCTACAATGTGGGAAAATACGTGAGCAAACTCATTGGCATACTCAATCCCTTGATTTTGCAAGATCTGATGCACAACTATAGTCACAACTGATAGCAATCTGATTCTCTAACACCTGTCCCTGCTGAACTGAACATGCACTGACATGCAACTGAGTTAACTGATATATTCATTAGTTGTATTATGAGTTAATAACTTGTGAATTAATTAATAACTAATTCACCCAACTCATCTCTAGTCTATTTGCCAGTTAGACTAAATACAACCAGTTTAACAAAGCTAAACTGAACAACACTCCATCAACTGCACCTCCAGTCCACTAAACTCAACTCATTGAGTTCTAACTGAAGTCATGCATGCAAATATTAGTCATCCCATAGGTAACCACGTATTTCCTTCTGGGATCTGCATGTACCACATCCGTAGCTCATCCTGAAGTGCTCCAAGAGAATAAGACAAAGTTTATAGTCTAAATACTATTATGAGCTAATAATATTTGACTGTTCTATATTTAGACTGAGCAGTCACTCCGCTGTGGTGTCACTCCGCTGTGGTCTAAAAATAAATAGAAGTCCATCTATTTTCTCAACTTGATCAATCATCCATAACAGCAACCTGCAATCCATAGACATGATCCATATGTCTAAAAATAGACATAGTCTAAAAATAGACTTGCGCCAAAAATAGCCTGCGGGCCCACTTAGTGAAGGCGACTCTTTTTACTAAGCTCCATCATCTTGTTGCATTCTCAACAAGCATTTCTTGTTGCACACTTTTCAACACTCCCTCTCAACAAGAAAGGCTTCCTCTCAAACCCGATCCTGTAACTCTAGAATGTTTTGCATGCAACACATCTGGCCCGTCCACTTGCTCTATCATCAAAGTATCTGACTGCTATTGCCTCTGTCGACTGAAAACTCTGCATCTCTGTGCTCTTCAGTATCTGACTGCTCTAGCCTCTATCACCTTGATCTCTGACTGCATCCGTGCTGCTGCTGGGTCTATCTCCCGGCATTGCATCCGCACTGCACCTCCCAACTGACCTCCTTGTTGGGATAGAAACATACTCTGATGCTGAAGCTCTACCTGCTGCTGACAAGTGCTCCCTCTCTGACATCTACACTACTGCAACATCTTCATGCATCTCGCACCATTTCACACCTCTCTGTGCCACCTAGCACTGTGCAAAACACTTGCGCCTCTCGCATTGTTGCAGCCTGCATGCTATGCGCTGTCCTGGGATTCCCCGCATTGTCGCTCTCTCTGTCACTCCATCCGCATCTATCTCTACCCAATCAGTCAGGTCCTGCTACTCCACATCGGGGCTCCCGTAGCAAGGTCTCATCCAAGAGGTTGGGTACCTCAAGGATCCTACCCCTCCTCCTTGGGACTATCAATCTATATCGCCCCACCTCCTAACTGGAGGTATGGCTGCATGTGATCCCTCAACCCACCTGGCTCGAAGTTTCCCCCTATTGGAGGTCTCTAAATGAGTAGATCTCTATACTCGATCTCCACTCAGCTTCCCCTGTTATGGCTGCTCCACAACCTCCTGAAGCTGCTACACCAATCGTGGCTCCTCCACCATTGTCTGAGACTTCTTCTGGCTCTG